>JAUPMG010104618.1:0-12189 GCA_031762675.1 Pachysandra terminalis | reverse complement strand
ATCTAGAAATCAATAGCTATAAATGTGAGACGAATAATACCGATGGTTAGCTGTTGCAGATCCTTAATGATATTGTAAAGAAATTCAGAGAGAACGAGATTCTCTCTTCTCTAGCTAAAAATTTTGTTCAGTAGAATATTGGTGTTGATGATGGATACTCTTCTTTGGAGTATTGATCCTTCTTAATGAAAATAAAAGAATAACAACAATCCAGATAGAACGAGATCTAATTAGCTAAAATTGTTAATGAGTAGATATTGATGTTGTTGATGATGATATAGATATTCTCTTCTCTAGAGAATTGATGTTGTTGAAGCTGAAAATGTGGAGCTCAGAATGAGTTTGAAAATTGGAGAGAAAACGGGAGCAACCAAAATGACGCAGAAAAACAATAATGAAAACACCGTTAACAACGTTAATTTTTTTTTTTTTTTTTTAATAACACATAAATACCCTTACAGGTGAGTATCCTTGCTAATTTGCCTTTGGTATCATTTTGGTATCTACGTGGCAGCAATCCATCGATGCTATATGGATTGCTAGAAGTCTTGAGCTTTAGAGGATGCGAGCCCTAATGTTCTCATCAACTAAAAGCCTACCACGTGTTAAATTAGCACCGGAGAAAGTAAAAGCTGTAAAAAAGCTATTTTAAATCTCCGTTCACTATTTTCCCATTCATTTTCATCGGAGAAGCGGAAGTGAGGAAGGAATCAACTACCGGCAGAAAAATGCAGTTCCATCGTTTTGTGTTGTTACTTCTTGTGGTGGTCTCACCACTCTCTCCGGTTATTCAGGTAACGCCTTATACTTTCTCTTACAATCTCTTCCCCGATCCCTAGCGTTGAACCCTAGCTTTTTTTCTTTCTTCTTCCTTCATTGCTACTTTTTTTTTTCTTTCTGAAGGCTCAAGCAAAATTCGAAAACCGTAACGAGAACCCAAACCAATCATCGCCGTTCTCTGTTGCTCTGGAAACCCTGCAGAAGCAAATCGGGTAAGTCTCTCTCTCTCTCTCTCTCTCTCGAAACCCTAACTTTTTTTTCCTCATTTTTTGTGATTCTCTCCTCAGTTATGAGTTTCAGAGCATTAGTCTTCTTCGACGCGCGATGACACATGGCTCTTACTCCCAAGAGAACAACAAAGCTTTAAGCATTTTCGGCATGAACATCATCGACGCTTCGATCTGTCTCCGATATCTTGTACAAAACATCGAGATTTCTGCGAAAAATCTGAATGGGCGGATAGCAGATATATCCAAAGTGGATTCTTCTTGCGCTGCGGGAGGTTTGCAGTTAGGGCTGCAGAAGGTGGTGAGGGTCTCTCGGAAGACGAATTCCTCGACTCCTACGGTTGTTTGCGATGCCTTTCGAGCCATCTTTGGTGCGATTGCCGTTGATACAGGTAAGGCTGATGCCGCCGGCGATATATTCTGGACTGTTCACGGAGGTGATGTTCATGGAGCTAGGGCTCTTCAGTAACACTTGTTCATGAAGAAGGGTTTCTCCTAACCTTCAGAACCTAGGGTTTTACTGTAGCGGTAAGAACACTCGCTTATGTTTGTTGTTAATCTGCTTGTAGGTGAAGTAAAAATTGAAAACAAACCTCCTTGATCTTCAATTAGGGTTTTACTGTAGAAGTAAAAGCCCATCGTTCATGTTAGTTGTATTGTATATATTTGTGTTTCTATAATCTGCCTCTGCTTCGACTTCATGAGTCTCTACTTCACATTCAGTTTCGATTTGATCCGTCACTCCCAAGTCCATTCTGGGGCCGTGGGGTTCTGTTTGGAAATTGTTAGTTGAACACGTGTCAAAGTAAAACGTCTTTTTGAGGGCAAAAATCTTTGATTATGCGACCATCTCTGTTTTGTTTTATGAAGAAAAACTAGTTTTCCTACATTCTACACAGTTTTCTTTTTTCCTTCTTTTTTAGTCGTACGGGAACGGAAAAGTTGTTCAGGAATTATTGTGAATATAAAAACCCTTTTGTTTTTTTGGGGGGCGGGGGAATTACCAAAATCCCATATGATAGGCAATTTATTCCCCAAAAAGTATATTGATCAAATTAATTTATGAGTGTAGTATATTTATACCAAATTTTACAATACGGTTATGATAGAGGACATGTCAGATTGTCTGCCGTATTTGCCTTTTTTATTTAAATAAAAAATACTTAAACTATCCCTCTATATTCTCTTTCTCTCTCCATACGAACATTTCTTCTCCCTCTATCTTTCTCTCTCCATACGAAGCCTCATTCTCCCTCTTCCTTCTTCTGCCTCTTTTCTTCCATTCTTCTTCCTCTCCTTTTATCTCTTTCTTCATTTTTTTTCTCTTCTGTACAATGAAGCACCACCTCACAATCAATTGCACCACCACCATTAATCTGCAACTCCAAACCTTTATTACTAAACCACAATCCATCTTCTACTCCATCTCAGCATCGCCCTCTACCTCCACTTGCCACCATCCCCCCATCTCTTTCATTGAATGATTTCTTCTCTCTAGTTCTTTGTATCTAAACCCTAATCCTCTTAAAGCTCACCCTCTTCAATCATTCTTAGACGGCGGTGGCCAATTTTCGGCCGCACCACTCGACAGAAATCCCAACTCCAGCACCCCCATTTTTCGATAAGGCTTTTCTCCGTTCTTTCCTTATTCTATTTCATTTTCTCATTCTTCCACCTGCAAACCCTTCAACTGAACGGCAGCTCCACTGCTTCCCCTCCTTCACCAGTTGCTACGGCCATTGCCGCAGCAGCTACAGCCAATCCTTCTCAACCCCATCGCAGCCTCTGTCCATCATTTCTTCCACCCGAAAACCAAAACTCCACCCCTTAACCTCACCTTCAGTCAATTCTCCATTACCCAGCCACTATACACCCTCTTGAAACCCCATTTCATCCCTCATCAGATTCCCAACCTCCTATAGCTTTTCCCCCACCCTTCTGTTGCTTTCTCAAGCTTGTTCTGATCAGGAGTTTCAAAGGAAAGACTCCATAACAGGGGACTATTAAAGGATTGCCACAGGTAGTACTCCATTAATTTCATCATTGCAAATTTCTTATTATTGTTGAATATGTTCTAACTATTTTGAACTATGCATAGTGCTCTGCTGATTATTCATGTTGTTTAAATGTTGATCAGAATTTGTTATGATAGTCATAAATGGAATTTGAATTCATTCCTTCACATCTGTTCTCCTAATTCTAATAATTTCTTTAGAATATTAACTTGCTTTCTAATTTAATTTTACTACATCTTAGGCTCTTAGAGATGCATTGCTTTAATACATCCTAATTATGAGAGCCTGTAGATGAATTAGAAATTTTTTGCCTAAGTAGTATAATTAGTTGTATAGGTGTCTAGACCTTTAGGTCTAATTACAGTGATTATCCAACATCTTTTTTTTGTTAGGAAAGTTCGAACAAATTGGTCTAATTGTGAAATGAAGTAATTACCTTGAGTCTGTTAAAACGTCTGTTTGGAACAATCTCGATAAAATTATGAGGGGTCTAAACAGCTTTTAGAACAAGTAGAAAATCAAGTGTTCAATTCTGCACAACAAATTGAAAAACTTGAACATTTATTTGAAAACCTTAGAATAACTTTAAAAGAAATAAAAAAGATAAGTCTTAGTCAGATGAGCTCAGCAGATAGTAATTATATATCTAGCCTTATAGATGCTCTAAGTGAATTAGAAATTTTTTGACTTAGTAGTATAAATAGTCGAATAGGTGTTTGACTTAGTAGTATAAATAGTCGAATAGGTGTCTAGACCCTTAGGTTTAGTTACAGTGATTATCCAACCACTTTATTTGGTTGGGAAGTTTGAACAGATTGGTCTGGTTGTGAAGGGAAGTAATTACTCTGAGTCCGTTAAAATGTCTGTTTGGAGCAATCTTGATAAAATTAGGAGGGGTTTCCTTTCTGGTATCAGAGCCTAGTTAAGATCTTGGGATTAGATTAATTATAGTTTAAAATAGTTAAACATAAAATTAGAAAGCTCTTTACCAAAAACACAATTTTTGGTATGTTATTTGAATCGTTATTAAAGCTGGCATAATTCAGGTTAAGCCTCATTGCCTTAACTGTTATCTTCGGAATGTTTAGTCTACTACTCTGTAGGTGCAACGCGAATGTTATAATCCATGGCTCAATGAGTTTTATAAACAAAGAAGTTAAAGTAGTTCAACTTTTTTTTTCATTTAGAGAATTTACTACTGAAATTTTAAGAAGTCAACTAAATTATACAATTGTAGTTCAGAAAAACTTCATAGAAAGATAAATAAATTTAGCACTAGTCAGCATATAGGATCAAGTTTAAATAACTTAGATTATGTTAAAAACTTAAATTCAGAAATTCTAGACAGACTTAAAAAGTAGAATAGAATCAACAGTTGATATTCGACAAATATCCAACTAAGCAGGAAATTTGAGAGATGCTGCACTTGACCTACTAGAGGATTCTGCAAAGACTAGGTTGAGAACTGAATATGATGATAAGGTGCAACAACTTGTTGCAATTCATAGTGGGATCTCTAAATGGATTTCTAATAAAGAGCTTATCATTGGCCTAGTATTATGTTTCCAAGCGACGCTGGGAAAAGATGAACTCCAATTTAGCCGAGACATTCCATGGTTGGATTAGGGATGAAAGACTTTTAACAATAACGACATTCAAATCTCTTACCGAGACAGTCTAGATAGTTATTTGACATTCAAATCTCATACTGGGACAGTCTAGATAGTTATTTAAAATTCAAATCTCATATCGGGACAGTTCAGATAGTTATTTAACATTTAAATCTCAACCTGGACTGTCCAGATAATTATTTTACATACAAATCTCATACCGGGACAGTCCAGATAGTTATTTAATATACAAATTGTTTACCGAGATAGTCTAAATAATTATTTAACATTCAAATCTCAAAGCGGGCTGTCCAGATACGTATTTCACATACAAATCCCATACCGGGACAGCCCAGATAAGGAAATTAAACATAGACATCCCATACGGGACTGTCTAGATAGTTATTTAACATTCAAATTTCATACCGGGACAGTCTAGATAATTATTTAACATTCAAATCTCATACTATGACAGTTCAGATAGTTATTTAAAATTAAAGTCTCATACCGAGACAGTCCAGATAGTTATTTAACATTCAAATCTTAACTCGGACTGCCCAGATAATTATTTCACATACATATCCCATAGATGCTTATGATTATTGATTAATTAAGATATTTTTCTTTTCATTTGAACATGAATTAATAGAAGGTTGTTTTTGAACTGTCTCGATATGAGACTTGAATTTTAAATAACTATCTGGACTGTCTCGATATGAGATTTGAATATTAAATAACTATCTGGACTGTCCCGGTTTGGGATTTGAATGGTAAATAACTATCTGGACTGTCCCGTATGGGATTTCTATGTTTAATTTCTCTATCTGAATTGTTTCGGTATGAGATTTGTATGTGAAATAATTATTTGAATAATCCGTTATTGTTAAAAGTCTTTCATCCCTAATCCAACTATTGAATATCTCGGCTAAATTGGAGTTCATCTTTTCCTAACGCCGCTTGAAAAACATACAACTAGCCCAATGATAAGGCTCTTTATCATAAATCCATTTAGAGATCCCACTATGAATTGCAACAAGTTATTGCACCTTATCATCATATTCAGTTCGCAACCTAGCCCTTGCAGCATCTCTCGAATTTCCTGCTTAGTTGGATATTTGTCGAATATCAACTGTTGATTCTATTCTACTTTTTAAGTCTGTCTAGAATTTCTGAATTTAAGCTTATAACATAATTTAAGTTATCTAAACTTGATCTTATATGCTGACTAGTGCTAAATTTATTCATCTTTCTATGAAGTCTTTCTAAACTACAATTTGTATAATTTAGTTGACTTCCTATAATTTCACTAGTGAATTCTCTACGTGGAAAAAAAAAACTGAACTACTTTAACTTCTTTGTTCATAAATCTTATTGGGTCAGGGATTGTAAAGTTCGTGTTGCACCTAAAGAGCAGTAGACTGAATAATCTGAAGATAACAGTTAAGGCAATGAGGCTTAACTTGAATTATACTGGCTTTAATAAAGATTCAAATAATATATCAAAAATATTGTTTTTAGTAAAGAGCTTTCTAATTTTATGTTTAACTATTTTAAGCTATAATTAATCTAATCCTAAGATTTTAACTAGGTTCTGATACCAGAAAGGGGACCTCTCCTAATTTTATCGAGATTGCTCTAAACAGACATTTTGACGGACTCAGGGTAATTACTTCCCTTCACTGCCAGACCAATCTGTTCGAACTTTCCCAACCAAATAAAGAGGTTAGATAATCATTGTAATTAAACATAAGGGTTTAGACACCTATGCGACTAATTGTACTACTAAGTCGGAAAATTTCTAATTCATCTAGAGCATTTACAAGGCTAGATATATAATTATTATCTGCTGAGCTCATCTAACTAAGACTTATCTTTTTGATTTCTTTTAAAGTTATCCTAAGGTTTTCAAATAAATGTTCAAGTTTTTCAATTTGTTATGCAAAATTGAACACTTGATTTTCTACTTGTTTTAAAAGTTGTTTACACCCCTTATAATTTTATTGAGATTGTTCCAAACAGAAGTTTTAACGGACTCAGGGTAATTACTTCCCTTCACAGCCAGACCAATCTGTTCGAACTTTCCCAACAAAATAAAGGGATTGGATAATCACTGTAATTAAACCTAAGGGTCTAGACACCTATACGATTAATTATACTACTAAGGCGGAAAATTCATCTACAGCTCTCCTATTTCTAATTCATATACAGGCTCTCATATTTAAAATGTATTAAAGCAATGCATCTTTAAGAGCCTATGATGTAGTAAAATTAAATTTGAAAGCAAGCTAATATTCTAAAGAAATTATTAGAATTAGGAGAACATATGTGAAGGAATGAATTCAAATTTCATTTATGGCTATCATAACAAATTCTGATCAACATTTAAACAACATGAATAATCAATAAAGCACTATGCAGAGTTCAAAATAGCTATAACATATTCAACAATAATAAGAAATTTGCAATGATGAAATTAATGGAGTAATACCTGTGACAAACTTTTAATAGTCCTCTGTTATGGAGTCTTTCCTTTGAAACTCCTGATACAAGCTTGAGAAAACAACAGAAGGGTGAGGGGAGAGCTATAGGAGGTGGGGAATCTGATGAGGGATAAAATGGGGTTTGAATAGGGTGTATAGTGATTGGAGAATTGATTGCAGGTGGAGTTTTGGTTTTTGAATGGAAGAAACTATGGACAAAGGTTGCGATGTGGTTGAGAAAGATTGGCTGGAGCTGTTGCGGCCCGCAGCAACTAGTGGTGGTGGAGGGGAAACGGTAGAGCTGTTGTTTGGTTGAAGGGTTTGCAGGTGGAAGGAGAAAATGAAATAGAATAAGGAAAGACCGGAAAATGGGGGTGCCGGGGTTGGGATTTTCGTCGAGTGGTGCGGCCGAAAATTGGCCACCACCGTCCGAGAAGGGTTGAAGAGGGTGAGCTTTGAGAGGATTAGGGTTTAGATACAGAGCTAAAGAGAAGAAATCATTAAATGAGATAGATGAGGGGACGGTGGCGGTAGAGGGCGATGCTGAGATGGAGTAGAAGATGGGTTGTGATGAAGGTTTGGAGTTGCAGATTAATGGTGGTGCAATTGGGTTCAGACGAAGGTGGTGGTGCGATTGGTTGTGAGGTGGTGTTGGATTGTACAGAAGAGAAAAAAAATGAAGAAAAGAGAGAAGGAGAAGAAGAAAGAGGGATAATGAGGCTTCCTATGGAGAGGAAATGTTCGTATGAAGAGAGAGAATAGGGAGGGGTAGTTTAGGTATTTATTTTTTAAAAGGCAAATAGGCAGACAATCTGACATGTCATATGACAGAGGATCGTATTGCAAATAATTTGATATAAATATACTGTACTCGTAAATTAATTTGGTCAATATACTTTTGGACAATAAGTTGCTAAAGAAAGAGATTTTGATAATTTCCCTTTTTTTATTTTTATCTACCGGTTTTTGAGCTTGATTTACTCTGAGTTGGGTTTCACTTTTCAACAAAGTTCTATAGGAGTGTAGATTAATATAAAAGCCCTTTTTATATTTTCAACTAAAAATCGGATTTTGTGGATTCATTGGCCTGTGTCAACCTCACCATATTCCTTTTATTTAATATAATATTCCAAAGAGTATCAAAAATATGTTACATATATATATATTTTATTTTTTTTATTTTTTTTTTATTTTGTGAAAAAGATATTTATTTATTTATTGTAACGATAAGAGAATGCGACTTTCCCATTGGTCATCTTGAATTACATGAGATAGAGAGTAGTAGATGACATATTTGGATTTTGGTTGTCACATAATATTTCACAAAGTGAATTGAAGGTGTTCTTATCTACAGAGCTAATAATGGAGCATTCGTAACTAAGCTTATCAAAATAGAATCATCACTTGGTTGCTAGCAATTCTTTTGTTAAAATAATCATTCCTTTCAACTGCCATGGGGTTATGTTCTAGTGGTTTGAGTAACATTATTGTGATCCCATTCAATCCAAATATTTGTAGCCTTAATTTTGCGAGGGAGTCTCGCACCAATGAGAGCTGCTCTAACTTCCGCCATATGCTTTCGCTTCGGACAAGAACTAACTCTCCCCACACCCACCACGAAGCCGCCCTAGAGCCTTGAATACGTGTTGTAATTTCAATAGTGCCTGGATTTTCTCTTGAAGTTCTATCAAAAGTAATTTTCATCTAAGCTTCTCTTGTGCTCTCCCATCTAATAATAGCCAAATTTTTGTCTAGGTGTTCCTTGTCTAATTTGAATTAGTCATAGATTCAATCAATAAGTGTGGTGTTGATGATCCAGCGGTCTAAATTAATCTTTTTGGACATGTGGCATGATTTTAGAATGCGTATACATGTTTAAAAGATACACTTGCATATCTCACATCATATGTATAAAGCACTTATCTACTTTACCTATTATCTCTAACGTGTGAACGCCGATCGGCGTTCGCATCCTTATTGGGTCACGTCAGCTGTACTGATGGTCTTTTGGCCTAATATTAGAAGAACGATCAACTCTATCCTAATCAAGGGTTAAATCGCTGGTCAAAGGTTAACTTCTGCAGTGAAAAAAAAATCTTACATAAAGAGATGGTTATTGTACACCTCACTAAAGGTTAACTACCCTGAGATGATCAATTCGTCAAGGGTTGGTCACCCTCAAATAGACTAAGGGTTAGTCACCATTTTCATATAATTAAAAGGGTTATGTCTCTTTCAACGGACATAAATAAAGGTTTGTCACTCGTAATAGACTACTCATTTGGTTGACTTCAAAGGAGTCCTTGTTGAAGGAACTCCCGAAATACGTTTTTTACTCATCCCTAAGAAATACCTCTGGATGCAGACTTTATTGACTTCGAAGTACCATAAAAAAAGAGTACTTCGAAGCCATGTTATTACCTTTCCCCAATGTCACCTTCGAAAGACATATACGAACTCGTCGGACTCACTTGTACACTTTACTTAAGAGTACTTCGAAGTAAATGTATCTCTCACTCATTGTTTAAAATTTCGCCGAAATTTCGGTGTTGGATGCGGCGAACGAAACACGAAATGACATTTTTTCGAACTGAATTATATAAATGATCGAAAATTCGGCGAAATATTTGTACTTTGCCCAAAATTATTTCACCCGAAATCTTCACTTTTCCATCGAAATTTTCGGCCGAAATAAATCATAAAATCTAGTTAAAGGTAAAAAAAAATGTAAAAAACTATATTTACATATCTATAAATAGCATCAAATTCTCCTACTTTTCACCTTTAAAGGAAATTAAGAAATAAAGTTTAAAATTTAGGTTTAAACTTTTATACATTGTATGTTTTTAGATATTAGAATTTGAATCCAATATATTTTGGAAGCTTTAATACTTTTTGGATGTTGTAATGTAAATGTTGTATTTATAAGTTGTAAACTTTTGTATTATTTCACATTACTAATCAAAATATTATTTGTTGTTTTTTTTTTTTGAAATTTGTATGTTCATAAATAGTATATATTTTAATGAAAATATTACTTTTTATTGACTAACTTTATTATTTATATTTTAGAAGTTATTACTTAGTACTTATTAAAAAAAGAAAAGAAGAAGAAGAAAGAAATTGGTTAAAATTATGCCTATATTAAAATACCTTAAATAAAAAAAAGTGAATTTATTTCAGCGAAATATCTTAAATTTTGGGCAATTTCGGACCATTATTTTGTCCAATTATTTTAATCAAAAAAAAAAAGTTCACCGAAATTTTGTCGAAATATCCGAAATTTTGGATATTTCGATTTCGTTTGGGCCTCTAAAATCGGTGATATTTTTGAAATTTTAAACTATGCTCTCACTAAAGTCCAATTCAAAAGCATTTGAATTGGTTACTTAACCCAGAACCTTGAAAGATCCTAGGGTAACTCTTCCTCACAAGGATGATTGATCGTGAAAACCGAATCACCTACTGAGAGACTTACATTTAAGATGGGTAAATTCATTAAATATACTGATCACCTTGTAAAATGTATAAAGTTATGGGTTGAACTACCAAAAAGGGACCCTTCAGAAAAGGGCAAAAGCAAGATGAATGTTTGCAGAACTCGAATGACTCGTCTCTGTAAAGAAGATTGCAATGAATCATCAATACCATCACGTGTTAAAACCTCAGCTAATTATATATCTATTGTATATGTTATTTGATGGGATTGTGTTATCAAGTATGGCAGTGATAAGAACGGAACGTTGCTTTATGAAAAATTTATGCATGTAACACATCATTTAGTCCTTGATCTTTTAGGCTTTAGAGCAATCTCTCACAGAGCAAGTTCACTTGATCGAATGGCTCATCATAATTTCCTTCTGGAAGTAACATGACCGAAAAACACGTACACTCGGATATGCATTGCTGCATGGAGATATTTCTAAGCTCATATCTGGACATTGATCTAATTGACATATGTCCTGGTGAAGAGAGGATGCTATTGGATGATTTCTCTATAAATAGCAGAACCTTCCCACAAATCAATTAATTCAGAAATTTATAGACTTACTCATAATCTGAATAACTGTTGGAACATTAAAAAAAACCTATCACCTTTAAGTAAAAACTCACAGATACTTGAAAGATCAAGAGTGATAACTTGCTATGTGGTGTGCGTTCTTATTGACACACTTGACATCTCAACCTCTCTTTTTTTTGACTCTTTCTTTGTCTTACTTACAGATTACATTTGGGAAGGAAACTCTCTAAATAGAACAGTTGGGCAACAATTTAAGTTATCTTGGGACAAATTTTTCACTTTATCTCTGTTGATGCTTTTATATTAATAAATTAAAACTTTACTGAATAAAATATTCGAATTTCAAGTTGTTACTAATTCTGCATCACGAGTTTGTATTTAGTCTTCTAATGTTAACAGGTAGACCAAACCATAAAGCTCGGGACCAAAGGCATTGCTCAAAAATATGCTATACTTGCAACCGCCCATCTACATGGTATATTCTTTTCATAATCTTCATTAAAAAAAAAAACCTCCAACTAAGAAAAAAAAACAGTACCACATCTATTACATTCTCTAACAAACACATTATCAATAAATGATACACACATATTCAGACATGAAACTAAGGTTGGGCCCACCGTCGGTGGAATAAGCTATTCACACGCACCACGGGAAGAAATTCTGCATCTGTGGGTCCCATTTATTGGTTAGGTGGCAATAACTTTGGCTGCTTCCAGAGTAACAGATAAATGCAAATATAATGGTTAAAAAAAAAACTAAATATTATTCCAATGCAGCAAAAGTTGGTCTGGCAATAACAGTATTACCGCTTTGGTCCTAATCACATTAATTGCCAAATTAATAGGATTCCTACCTCCAAACTTTTTCTACTCTTACAACCGTTACGACACTACCGAGAGTAACAGGTAGGCAACAGATATAGCCGTTGGAAGACTTCCATGGCACAAGCATCTGGCGACCGGCAAATGCCAGTTAATATTGGTGATGACGGATTTGTAAAAGGATAAAATGTATTAAGGGGAACTAATTACAATCATCTACCAGAGTAAGGTA
>JAUPMG010104607.1:0-12189 GCA_031762675.1 Pachysandra terminalis | reverse complement strand
TGACTAGGTCAAATGACACCTCCATCCCCTTAGCTTCACACGTCCACTTCAAACCCTAGCCTCCATAAGGTTTTAAATAACTTAAGTGACCCCATTATTTCTAATATTACACAATGGACCTAAATTTGTTGAAATTATTATTTCTACTAATTCCAATTATTTAGATACACAAACCTATACAATCTTTCACACGGGATTTTTATTGTTACTTATAATTAAACTATATTAATTATAATTTAAAGACACGGGTCGCTACAGAAAATCCCCAAGGAAGAATAAGCAACCCTAGGAGAATTCTACAGCAACAAGGTGAGTTTTCTTTCAATGTCTTGAGTATTTACTGTTATTTTAATATCATGACTATGGGGAAATTTCGTATTTGATTGTGCTAACCTTTTCCCCATGATCCTAATGATAAAACCCTGCTTGTATGCTAACCAATTCCCTGTATGTAAGCATGCACATGTAAGATGACCAAAACCTAGAAATGTTAGACTTGAAGCTCAAGAAACCCATGTACCCTTGCTTAGACTTAACCCAAGGACCTAAAAGTTGTTTTTGAAGCATCCTCAAGTTGTAGATGACCTCTGGTAGGAATCCCAACACCCAAAGACCCAAATTGAGCTTCGGCGCGTCGGGTGCATGCCAAGCCACACAGTCAAGAATCGAAGCCCTTGGTTTTATTGCTGAAACTCTTTAGGCGGGCCGAGTGCATGCCGGGCCCCCACTGTCTGTGTTTTATCCCCTAGCTTTTTCGCCGAGACCCTTTAGGAGCGCAGAAGGCACGCCGAGCCAACTCTTGCGATGGGAGTTCGGACTAGTTTTGATCTAATAGCAAACCCATGGACCAGTTCCCAAGACCTCATCACATTTGGCACCCTGTTACCATTTTCGACGCACCGAGCACCTCGCTGAAAGCCTAATGACACCTTTTTTCAGTTCTAAGACTTTAAGCACATGTAATATGCCTAACCTAGTTAATCTACTATGTTTATAAACTCTAGAAACATGCCTAACAAGATATGAACCTTCAACCCAACCCTAGCCAACTAATACCTTAGCTTAGACATGTGATATTTTGAGATACATGAGGAACCACACCCTATACCTTTCTAATAGTTTCATTCTCTCTTTATGTGCATATCTAGGTACAGAATTTGACTAATTAACTTGATATCTATTAATTATAACCATATGTGTGATTTTGTGCTTGATTTTGTTGAACTACCAATATTTAATTATAATGCCTTACTAACTGAAGTCTATGCTCTATTATGTTAGTTATATCATGATTATTATGCTCATAGGAATATTCTTCTTAGTGTGTGACATTATGGAATGATATGCCCTATTAGTATAGAATCATGAGATTGTGCTCATGTGTTTGTTGTTATGAATATCTGCCTATGAATTGTTGTGTGTGCATTAATTAAAAGACCTGATTCTATGAGTTGCATATAACTACCTTGCTATGATGGCTTGTCTAATACCCTAAAATACCCATGGGATTAGATTACACAAGAGGCTATTGACTATCGTTGTCCTATGGATGGACTATATTGTTTTCTCCCCAGGTAAGGGATATGTGCTGTGTAATGATCCCAAAAGACTTGTGGAAAGATGAAATGTGAGGGAAAGTTCACAATATGATGCCCAATATCTGAATCATGATACCCTTCAGTTGGTTGTTAAATATGTATGATTCCTTAATGATAGTTCATATTTGTGAAACCTTAGATATTTGCTCTTAATCACAAATAGGTGGGGGAATTGTGCCCTCTAGGTTGAGGCCCCTTAAAACCATGATGTACACATGGAATATCTTTTCTTTAAGAATGGCCCTATATGGGAGGATGGTTCGAGAAGACATCTTGCTCAAGGAAGGATCGATCATGTGGGAACTTACTATATTAGCAAACCTAACAACACCCTTGCATCAAATATTGCTTGTTGATATTATTGTGAGCATCTTCTGTATGATACACTTGTTCTGATTTGCATATAGAAGTAAGCATTGATATTGACCATTATTTCATATACCATTGTGAGATTGGGAGAGAATAACATATTGCTTCATTGTTGTTCATAACCATCAATATTCATATGTTTTACATATTATACTAATATTTTCTATCTCTTTGTTTGTATCTCATAACATTGGGATACGAGTAAATACCTTGCATTGAAGGATTACTCATCCGGGCTTTACAGCTAATGTTTGTTGATTTATATTTTTCAGGATTGAATACTAGCGTTGAAGGGAGAGGATTGGGAAAAAGGGATAACAAATCAAGGATTAGTTGATAGGACTATTGTATTAGAATTAGACAGTTCATTTCAATTTATTGTAATAAAGACCAGATCTGTAACTTTTACTTAAGCATTTAATAGAACTATTGATTTTACTTCTGCTTATATTTTGATTATTGTTTTCCAATCCCATAAGGATATAGGGTGAGAGTTATAGATTAAATTTGGAGACTCCATTGCAATTTCTAGGTTTAGGATGTGACACTTCCTAAATTTAATGATTGGGTCGAGTCATAAACTCAATCTGATGGAACTAAACCGTTCAATGCAAAGGCATATGATGAATTAGAATAACTTAGCTCACCATGGAGGTCGTCGAGGCTTCATTAGAACATTGTCTAATCCTTAGGTTCGTTGGAGTGATAAGTATCAATGGTGAGTATTTGAGAAAGAGTCTCTTCAACTTGGGTACCATTAATTGTTGAAAGCAACTTTGAATAAATTTTCTTTGAATAAAAATAGATTTTCAAACTTTGTCCCTTTTATTAACAAGAAACTGCAAATTCATCCTTTAGTTTGGGGTCTAAGCAAGGCATATAGAAGAGGAGTCCCTGAGAAACTCCTCAATCTTGTTAAGAGCATGGAAATGCAATTCTGTCTATAATGGATGAAATTGAGACTATAAATCTCGAGACTGATGATGAACCTAAGTGTGTTAGATATGAACCTCTTTAACCCCCTGAGTTACGATTAGCCTTTATAAAGTATCTTAATGAGTACAGAGATATCTTTGCTTGGCACGTTGATATGACCAAACTGGCCGGATAAACATCGTACGTTCATTACGTCAATAACAAAGGTAGATTGCTATGAACACGTCAATAAAACTCATACTCGTCAGATTTATGCAAGACATATCAATGTCTCCATATTGAGCTCCAAAATATAATTATATCTTACCAGTTTCAATATAGGACATGAGTCATGCCATTTGAACTGAAGAATTTTGGGGCAACACCTTTATTAGTTGGTATGTGGCTGGTTGGTTATTAAGATTCTTGACATAGGTTGACCTAGAAAAGGCTGAATGGGTAGGAAGTTGGTTAGATCAATTAAGCCCGATTAAAGAATGAAGATTCTGAGTAAGCAATCATGTTCAAGCTTGTTGAAGGAAATTTGCAAGTTCCTTTAAAAAAAGGTTATTTGTGAGTTCAAAGTCAGAGATTTAATTTTATAGATAACAATATCAAGAGAACCAGTTCCGAGAGGGAAGCCCAGACCGAACGATGAAAAGTTGTATGTAGGCATGAACGAAGCAACATAGAGTTGAGAGGGGGAAACTGCCCCCCTCAATTTTTAAAAAAATATAAAGTTGGCAATTGCCTTTGTAAATTGTCACAAATTGCCCCTTGTCAAATTTTGTTTTTGTCCCCTAGAGTTTTTGGTTGCTCTCTCTCAATAAAGTTTTTCACTTTTGTATCCTCACTCTATGGGTGTTAATTGGCTCAGTTTAAACCGAAAAGGTTGATTCGATTTTTTTTTTTTTTTTTACATTTTGGTTTTTTTATGATTTAGAAAAAAAAAACGAATTAATTTGGTTCGTTTTACGATTAAAGCTTCAATTAATCAAATGCAAGCGAAAAACAGAAATATACTTTATTATATGTATATATATATATATATATATCCGTGTGTGTGTGTGTCTGTATGTATAATATAGAAACTAGCATTAATTTTGTCAAACTGAAAATCAATTTTTTATCAAATGCCGCCCCTACAATAGAATTCTAGCTCCACCCCTGTATGTAGGGAGCATATTCTCAAGTGGAGCCTTGATACTGAGATAGATAGACAATGAAGACCTTGTTGAACTATTACATTCTGATTAAGTGAAGAAATATTATACCTAAACTTGACCAAAATTGTACCATTGTCATGCCAATAGTGGACTTTGATTTGGATTATATAGTATTCCAACTACCATCGATATATCCTTTTAATATAACAGGATATCCAATATATCATAGAACAAAACCCATTGTTCCTTTTAGATATTTAAGAGTTTTAGAAACTGTTTCCAGTTTTTTATAGCAGGATTACTTGTAAATCTACATAACATACTTACAATGTATGCTATGTCATGTCTTGTGCTATTCATTGCATACATAAGACTTCCAATTATATTGGCATACTATAATTGAGGTTTACAACGACCAAGGTTTTTATCAACCTGATATTATGATCTATAGGAGTAGAAGTTGGTTTATAATCAAAATAACCATATCTCCTAAGGGCTTTTTCAATATAATGAAATTGAGATAAAATCAGTCCATTGTTATTTCTTAGGTTTTTAGTTCCTAAGATTACATCAGCTTCTCCCAGATCTTCATATGAAAGTTAGATAAGAGAAACAATTTTGTTTCCTCCATCATTTTAAGATCTATGCAAAACATAAGCATATCTAAGCAAATAATAACACAAACATTATTATCAAATTTACTATATATACATTTACGTATATCATTAAAATTGCAGCCTTGGGATAACAAAATTTGGTCAAATATCTCATGAAAATTCATAGGAACTTGCTTCAAGCCATAAAGAGATTTAACCAATTTACATACCTTCTTTTTCTTGGCCAGGAAAAACAAACTCTTCAGGTTGTTCCATATAATTTTTCTCTTATAAATCATCATTTAGAAAAGCTATTTTTACATCCATTTGATGGACAACTAACAAGTAAATGGAGGAAAGAGAAATTAAAATCATAATAGATGATATTCATGCAACAAGTGCATAAGCATCAAAGAAATCACACCAGAGTCCCCAAGTTCTAAAATAATGGGAATTAAACAAATCTGACACCTAGATACACACCCACACTTGAAACCCCCACCGGAGTCCATATATACCATATTATGATATGTGATATATGCAGTAACATCGAATTGCCCGAAAGCTAGGGCAACCAAGCGGAAAAAGAAACGGAAAAAAAAAAAAATGAATGTCTTAACTCTATGTATTGGCAGATTTACTAACCTCTTAAACAACTCACTGAATTTGTTACCACACATTGTAAGTTTTTGCGATATGTACAATTAGCTGTACTACGAATTTAGATTTATCAGTAATGTGGTTTTCTGTCTTTTTTCTCAAGGAACAAAGCATAAGTCACGTCAAGATTACTTGGAAAAAATAGTTAATTTCTTCTTAAATATCCATTTGCGTCCTATGTGTCTAGCACCTAGTGGTAAATCAGTTAAAATCCAAGTTTGGTTGGACATTATAGAAGACATAATCACTAATAGCTTCTTTCCAGAAAGGAGCATCATGAGAAGTCTCAACTTCTAAAAAAGAAGATGGTTCGTCTTTCAGATTTAGTGCAAACAAAGTTTGTTCCTTGACTTCATGTTTATCTCCTTCAACTAGATATACAATAAATTTTGGTCACAGGTCCTTTCTATTCTTGGTCTCTTACTCCTCCTAGGTTCATAGTCCTCATAAAGACTAGAAACATGGTGGTTACCAACATTTTCCTTAGAAAGTAAAGGAGTAGAGTTATGGTTTTCGAAGTTGAATTCATGAGAACTAGACTTAGTTTTATTCTCAAAGTATTCTACACCTACTGACTCGATATTACCATAAGATTCAAGGTTCAAAAACCTTTTCATTGTACTATTTTTAGAGTAATCCATAAAGGCACATTTGCAAGTCTTGTTTCCTAACTTAGGCTGTTAAGGGTTTGGTTTTCTTACATAAGCGAGACAACCCCACAGTTTCAAACGACTTAAATTAGGCTTCCAATTAAACAAAAATTCATAAGAAGTAATTTGGTTTCTCTTTAAAGGAATCCTATTCAAAATATAACATGTATTCAAAATAGCTTCTCCCCAAAGAGAGAACGACAAAACAGAACTAATAATCATTCCATTAACCATCTCAATCACAGTCCTATTTTTTCATTTTACAACTCCATTTTGTTGCAGTGTACAGGGAGCATTAGCTTGATGTTAATTCCACGAGTTTCACGAAAAAATGTAAACTCGTTTGGAAAATATTCACCACCTTGATCGGATGGTAGGATCTTGATTTTACGATTAAGCTGAGTTTCAACTTTTGCTTTAAAATATTTGAACTTCTCAGATACTTGATCTTTGCTCTTTAATAAGTACACATATGTGTATCTAGAATAATCATTTATAAAGGTAAGGAAATTTAAATTTCCTCTATGAGTAATGGTATTCTTAAGATCACATGTCACTATGAATAAGACCAAGTATTTTAGAAGCTTGGTTAACAGTTTTGAAAGATATTCTAACAATCTTAGCTTGAATAAAAACATTATATTTTTCGAAAATATCAAACTTATTAGCATAAATTAAACCAAGATTATACATGCTCTTGAAGGAATTATAACTAACATTTCTTAATCTACCATGCCACAAAGAAATAAAGTCAACAGTATAAACATAAGAGAATTCATTCATTAAATTTAATTTGATCATACATTACAAGAATGCCCATGTCCAATGAAACTTCATTCTTGGATAATACAAACTTATTCGACTCATACACCAGTTTGAAACCCCTTTTATTTAACAGGTCTCCAGAAAAAAGGTTCTTGTTAATGCCAGCTACATGATGTACATTAACTAATGTGAGAACTTTTCTTAACGTAAGCTTGAGTTCTACAATTCCCATTCCAATGATCTTAATGTAGAAGTTATTTTCCATCTTAACTTCTCTTTCATCAATAATTTCTTCATAAGCCTTTAAAAGACTTCGATCCTTGCATACGTGTATGGTTTCTCTAGTATCATGTAATAACCCAACCAAAATATAGCACTAAATTGTAATAAATAAAATTATAAGAGTTAGTGTGTAATTAATTATAAAAATAGAAGTGTTAATTTAAAATTTTAGTTAATTAATTAAAGATTTGACTTTGACTGTTTTTGATTGGTGGGTTGCACTATAGGAAACTAAAGTGCTTCACTCAAACTCATAACTCTTTAAGTTATATTGTGTGGCAAGGATCTGGTAGGAACTTTTAACTTAAATCAATGATTTAGATTAAAAACAGTAATAGAAGCTTCCATAGGAGTTAGAAACTCACTAGAACTCTAAAATTCAAATATTGAAACATAGTTGAACTAGGAGAGCTGAGAATTGATCTAATGGCTTAGAAACTAATACATCCCAATAAAGGGACAGGATTAAAACTCAAAAACTAATACTAATAGAACTAGAAAGTTTGTTGAAAACATATAAATAAGAGGCCTTGCTTAATTTTGAAAATCACGAAATCCTTGGAGCTAAAAAGGAGAGGAAGAAGAAGAGCAGAGGTGAATTCTCTACTCCAACCCAGCAACATCAAGGTAAGTATTCGGATTAAACTTGATTTATGATTTAAGTGAGTTTCAAACCTTTTTTTTCAATTGTATGAAGTTTTCAAAAATTATCTTAGTTTTCAAAGTTTTCAAACAATTTAACAACTAATTATTTACTTATGTTTTCCTAATTATTTTAATTGGGTTTTTGTTCGGAATTTAATATTATGGGAGGTTACTTAAGGAAGAAAATTGATTAGAATTATAACTAGATTAGAATTCTAGAAAAACTGCCCAAAATCTGCTGATCGACGAGTACTCGGTGAGCTGAGCATGTGCCGAACCATCCCAGAAGAGCACTCGGCGAGTACTCGATGAGCCGAGCATGTGCCGAGCCCCCTCTTTTGACCATTGGGCTCCTGGATCTCATGCCAAGACCCTACTCGATGCGCCGACTGAAGCATCGAGCGTAACAGACTGACTTTTAAGCCTAAAAACAGGAAAAACTGCACAGATCTGAACTTTTGATTACCGTACCTATGTACATAATTTATATAATTTATTTTATATTTTTATAAGATGCCCCTATTCGTTAGGAACATAAAAAAAACAAGTTTTAATTGATTTCATTAATAATTTAATAAGTTATGATTTGTTTACTGACCCTGTGTCAATACCAGAAACCTAGAACCTGTAAAATTTTGTGTTCTTCAATTAAATAACCTATCCTAATAATTTTTTATATTTTATTTAATATTGTTTCTATATTCCTCTTTGAGTTAAGATTCTAACAAAATAAATTTAAGGTGATTCCGATAAGCATACACAAAGTTATGGTCAAAATACTACCGATACATCAAACCTGTCAAAACACTGGAACACATGCCAAGCATGTTCTAGGTGAGCCGAAAGATGCGCCGAGCACACGCCGAGAACCCCAAGGTGCGCCGAAAACTATCAAATTGATTTGTTTTGATTGAATTTTTGTGAGCATGTGTATTTTGACCTCAGTAGACCAAATTTGATGTTAGCCGTGCTTGATTTTGCATATTTTAAATACTTATACCTTGTTTGGACTATTTTTCATGCTGGTTGGAACATGATATTTTGATATGATTGTTTTAAGTGTTTTTAACATGTTCAGCATGCTAGTTTTACTTATTACACATTGTACACATCAATTGCATGCTTAGTTAACGTGCACCATATCACTTGCACACCATATGCCTTAAGAACTTGGATTTGGTCTATAGGTTTACACCATTTGCATGTAAGTCCATACTGCTGGATTTTTAAGGATATTACGAGATTACTGTGATTTGTAAATCACAGTAGGTGAGGAGACTTGCTTATGCATCATTATATATTTCTGGGGTTGAGGGACTGATCATCCCAATAGACCCTTTAAATTAATAACTTCAATGGTGAGGGAAGGTTCACATTGTGAGGCCCAATATTCAATTTATAATAGTTTAATGGCGCGGGAAGGTTCACATTGTGAGGCCCAATATCCAACTCATAAGAACTTAATGGTGAGGGAAGATTCATATTTATGATGCCCAATATCCGAATCACAAGAGTGTAATTCTGTTAGTAGATCGGCTAATGTTTGATTCACAAAGGAAAGTTCACATTGTGAGGCCTGGGGCTAAGTCCCTATGAACGGAAATAACTGAGGCGCTTGTGACCTCTAGGTCGAAGCTCCTAGAAACTATAATGCGCACATAGAATAATCTATTGTTTCAGCCATGTATTGGGGGATGAAGGTTCACATTGTGAGGCATCCTTGGATAGTACGATTAAGATCTGGTGTGAATCATATACTAAACGAATGCTATACAACCAACATCATACATATTGCATATAAGATTGTTTCTAATCACATGTTGTGAACTTACTTGATAGGTGCATAGCATGCATTAATAATTAAATCAACCCCATCACATTGCATATTATATCATGTTATATTAGATTACATGTCTTGTATATGTATCATTCATACTTACATTTTCAACACATGTTATACTTGCATATTAATTCATATCTCATGAATTACTCATTATTGTTATACGGATTACCATTAAAGAGTGGCTTTGGCCCTATTTCAAATTATAAACTATGTTCGATTGTTTACTTATTGAGCTAAGTGTAGCTGTAGCTTTCGAGCACAACATATTTCAGGACCTATAGTTGATGGATACATGGATCATGAGGACCAAAGTGGAGAACAAGAATGCTATGGAGATTTTAACAATATATTCGATGATTTTATTAGATCTTGTAGTAGGGTTTTATTCAATGTAAATTAAGTACTTAGTTAAATAGGTTAGTGAATAGGGATTTGATTTAAAGCATGAGACTAGTTTTATTTTACTTTCCGCTGTTTTCTGTTTGAAGGATGTTATGTCATAGATACTATTTTATTAACATTACTTTTCTATACTTAATTTTATATAATATCCTTCTTAATTAAATGATATTTGGCTATATATCATTTATCCACTCCCATCTGGATCTGGATATGGGGTGAGAGTTGCAAACTAGATTTGGGGATTCCAATGAGATCTTTAGATTTGGTTCGTGACACTCTCTCTGTAACATCCCACCATAAACCCGGGAGAACAACTAAAATCTTACTATAGCTCGTCAGAACACTGAATCCTCACAAAACTGGAACCATATTGGTAGTAAATAAAATTACTGGAAATTTTAAGCAAATATTAGACAGAAGCTACACCAAAATTGTTGTGTAACATTGAATTCTAAACATAAGAACGGAAAATTAACATTGCTTTCGAAGTATCTATAAAGTAATGCCATAAAAATTTATAAAGGTCACAATTTTAACATTAACCTTTGGTTCGTTCAATTTAAGAGGGCATTATTCTTAAAAGATTGTGTCTGCACATTAAGCTTTACCAGTATACAGTTGAATAAGAATAATAGCATCCGGTTGGTAAGGTCTTGAGCCTTTGCTATGATAACGGTCTTACATAGTGTGCTAAACCTAAGGTCACTAGGCTAAAGAAGTCCCCCAAAGAAAATAAAAAAATAAACTACCAATCTACATGAGGGACTTTTTCTCACAACTCTTATATTGACTGAAGAATAATGCTATCATGTATATGTCTCAGCTATTGCAGAAAATTTTCACTCTGGCAAGCAAGCTACCCTTTTTGTACTGGAGTAAATCGTAAGACAATGAAATCAGATAGTTGACACAAACCCTACTTCAGAATGGATGTTCTTATGGATATGGACATCTCTTGAATATTTGAGGATACATAATCTCTTTCATCTTTATCCATATTAATGGCTGGTACCGTAGATATATAACATGAGCAATTTTCAAGATACAATTATCTAAATATCAGATGCAGGCTCCTTTAGCGTAGGTCAGGTTGGTGAGAAGTAAATATGGTAATGACGGTGGCCATTACCTGTGGCTACTAGTTAACATATCTATGAGACGGTCAGGGCGTTCCTTGTGTCTGTTGGCATATACATTAATAGCTGCTCCCAATACCTACAGAGATTCAGATGGGTAATATGTTCAAATGCCAAGTTAAAATAAATCAGAGAAGCTATAAACACCTCATGCAAACAGAAACATGCTTACGATTTTAGAATGATCCTGACCATTTAACGGACCAAGCATTATAACCATTGAATTAGGAAGAAAGTGGGAATAATAGATAGCAATGCATTCGGTAAATGATTTATTGGGAGACATGTAAAAAAAATGACTAGTAATAATTTGAATTCTGTATTCTTCGAAGACAAATTTCTTTTAGTAAAAGTGTTCAAAAAGCAGTTACATGTCAAACACTCTCACATGTTTGAAAGTATGCTTGATGATAATTTAACAAGCTTAAATCCATTTTCAAATCTAAAAATAAAATTCCTAACTACATATTTTCGAAAATAAAGACATAAAGCTTAAGCAGCAGCAACAACAACAAAATGCTTTTTCCCAACTAGTTGGGGTCGGAAACATTAAACTGATCCTCCATCCCAATCTGTCAAAAACCATATTTATAGTCACTTTAGGGGTGTCCAAATCCTTTTGGACCGACTCCATCCAAGTTCTTTTTGGTCTTCCTCTTAAACCTATGAACATAGTAGTGTTCTCTTGACTCTCCAATATCCTCGACTTCACCTGAAACAATGCTCACCATATTTTCAATATTCAAGAAATTTTAAAACTAATTATTTCCACCTTTTTGATCTCCTCATTCGTTACTCGAATCTTCACTCTTAATGCATCTAATTTGATCTAAATCTCATTTCTTCTTCTCTCTCAGTCTTGTAAGTTCACAGATGTAATATTTAATCTAATTTTTATGTAAAAATCTATTTAGAACGCCATGGATCTAGTAGTTGACCCATTGGTCAACCCATTCAACCTTTGACACAGCCTTTTTTCTTGTTTTACGAGCTGCACAGGTTTATAACACTGGTTTTGTATGTCTTTTCATGAGTTCCCCAAAATGCGTCTCTTGTTCATGACCCTACCCCTGCGAGACTTATCTACTAATAAGGAATTACATTACCTGGTCCCAATCATCATCATCAATTGTGCCCTTAATGTTTCTCAAAAATTCTGTCA
>JAUPMG010104586.1:0-12189 GCA_031762675.1 Pachysandra terminalis | reverse complement strand
AAAAACCCTTGGAAAATTTGGTGGATCAATTGATGGTTTGAACTCTTAAACTGTTACCCACTACTATATTTAAGAACAAAATATAGAATTACAAAGCATCTATAATATATAAAGATAAACCCAAATTCTCTATCTACAGATAAACGCAAATTCATGAACTACATAAATTATAATATTAAATTCTAAATAAACACAAATAATTTAAAGGTGAAACATACCTCAATGCAACACGTGCATATTGATACCAGATATAACCTGCAAGTAAATGATGCATGCTTTATAAAGTTTTATGCTCATTCAGAATTACCAACTATTTTACTCCATAATTTTATGATTGTAATATTTCTCTAAACATTTCGACAACATCACTTCATGTTTCTTCAAATACGATAGCTAACATGACATATTGTACTGTCGATTATCCATACTAGATAGATAAACGAGAAGCACATAGTAAAGTAAACAACCTATTTGAAGAACACATAGAAATG
Organism: Pachysandra terminalis; assembly: GCA_031762675.1. Classification (NCBI taxonomy): domain Eukaryota; kingdom Viridiplantae; phylum Streptophyta; class Magnoliopsida; order Buxales; family Buxaceae; genus Pachysandra; species Pachysandra terminalis. Next base: position 11,698 of record JAUPMG010104586.1, on the reverse strand, counting down.
GTTTCCAAAATTAAAAGAGAAATAATCAATTCATAAAACAACAAGTAAAATAGTTGTTAATCCCAAACTGTCCACTGGGACAATCCAAAATGTATATGTGTGATAATGCATCTTCATATTTATATCCTATGAAAAATTTCAATCCCCTTAGTGAAGATGCAATGCATCTATAGTAAGTAAAATGAAGAACAAATCACATATATAACTTTTCAAACGGGTAACGCATTAAACAATCCATCTATACCAAATAATTCCACCAACACCCCCGTATCTCCGTTTTCAAGGCATACACGCATTTCTAATAATTCACAATAGCATATAACAAATGATACAACTAAACATAAGAGAAACACAAACAGCCATAAATTTATTTATTTTTTAAAAAAAAAAACTCATAAATATATAATTTTTTGTCTAGCTTGAAATCTCCTATATAATGTTTTTAAATATATATATATATATATTGAAAATAACCAAAATTTTCTTCAAAACCTTTGAAAAAGCTATCAACCATTCCCAAATCATCAAGCAATCTGACTCATTTGAAATTGAGTCAAATCGTCTGGATCAGACAATCTAACTAGGTTTTAGACCGTGTCAGAGAACTTTAACAATTTAACCTATAACTTGTTTACAAAAATCAAGGTGGCGTCTCAAGCCGAGCACCCACCTGAACCGTGAACACCCACCACTTGAAATACTTCAACAAATTGACTCCCAAACTACGACTCTAGCTTTGGTTCCAACTTGAAAGGATGACTTCAGAGAAATCGTCACAGTGTAGAAATACTATCACAAAGTGACTCAATAACTGCTACTGACTTCATTGTTGTCTTAGCCAAAAGGTATAAGGCCATATTTGAATGGATTAGATTACTAACTCATTTGGAAAGGTAATCATAAAAGATGGGTGCACTCTTTAGTTGATAGCATAATAGAAGTAGGAGCTATTTTTTTTTTTTTTTGTTCACTTCTCACCTTGGCTAGCTGATGGTTGTTTTTAATTATCTACAGCAACTTAAACCTTAATAGAATCAGTATATATTACAGGCCCTATTAATACTGGGAGTCTCTATGAGTACCCAATACTTGACATGACATGCCCTATTAAATCTTGAACAGACTGTTCTTATCAAAATTTGAATCCAGCCAAAATTATTTCCTTCTTTGATTTTAGCATTATAATCCTTCAGCATGAAGGTTTTCATGTGCTTGAGCCTATGATCGTAAGTAACAACATGGCTTCGAAATCAAAACTACTATAATAATGTAATCTGACTACAATTGCATTTTCTTACAACGAATTAGGATGGCAGTTCAATTCATCGTCAATTTTGTTTTATCAATAACGAAGATGACGAAGAAAAGAGAACAAATCATGAAGCATTTTTATAGAAAAAGACAGATTTTCCTCTTTTCAAAAGGTAAATATTTCTTAGAAAATGGTGTGAATCAAATCCATGTTTGAATTGAAACTGAGATTAACAAGAATACGATTGAGGAATTCAGATGGAACACTACTAGACCCAACTTACCATTAGAATTCCTTTAAAAAAAAGATAAAGAAATAAATTATAGGAAATATAAGAAATAGAAAAAAGGTAAGACTAACAACTAGAAACAAAACCAAATCATTAAAGAAGCATGGTCTTAAATTTTTCCCTAAATCAGTATTTTGGCTAGCTTGAAATCTTCTGTATAATTTTGTAAAATATATGTTGAAAATAACCGAAATTTTCTTCAAAACCATTAAAAAAAGCTATCAACCATTCCCAAATCATCAAGCAAATAGCCACCACACTCGCCTCTACAGCCTTCATTACATTATCCCCTGTAGCTTCCATCATATTAAAACACTAATCAACCCACCTTAACATTAGAACTCTACTTTAAACTACAAAAAAAAATAACAAACAACGCCACATCATGAAACAAACATCAACCATTTACAGGTCATTACATTCATCCATGTAGCTTTGATCAACTCGAAATCCATGAACACCCTTAAATGAGATGGAGTTGGTGGAGATGTAATTTCTTGGAGCAATGGTTTCGACCTTGGATCAAAAAAAAAAAAGGCACAACATTTGTATTATTGCAGTTCACTTCAGGAGGCTTGTCTTTACAGCAAAACAAACCAACAAAAACAATCAACCTATAGCTTCTTAGCCAGATGTATCCTAGCCATCCACTAGAGAAAAGACTCTGAAAGACAGCTTAATTGAAAGAGAAAACACTTCAGTTTTCCCATTTAATTAATTTAAATCTGATTCTAGTTAGAGACTTACATCTCAATACATATACCATCCAATTCGGACTGAGACATAAAACTATGAAATATAGTTTTGAGTTGTTCAACAGATCTTAGGAAGCTCCCCTATCAGATAATTAAGCAGGAATATGTGCGCTCTAAAGATCGACTGTGTAACCCCTTACAAGTTTGAGGTCCATGACCTCTTTACTATGAATCTCTTTGCTTGGTATCAATTGACTATGTATTTTTGACCTTCCACCTATTTGATATTTGGATTCAAATTATTGAATTCTAAGACTGAAAATATAGACTTCATATTACATCACAAACAAGAAAATACATTTTCATGTAACATGTGTGTTTACCTATGTGTGTATGTATAAGCTAGGAATAGGATAAAGGTCATTAGATTTTGACTGATTTAAAACAGACCATTGCAAACCAAAAGATGCATGGAAAAAATATCAAAAATCATAGTATACATGTGTATGTGTGTGTATATGTTTTCAAGCATATCCACATCGTAATTACAGCAATTTCCCAAGAGGAAAAGAATCAAATAATCTAAAACTTTAGCAGCTAAAACTACTTAATCGCCATTTTGATCCTTAAAAGATAACTGTTTAAGAGGAAGACTCAACTTGTACTTTCAATGGCAAAGCTCGACGGGTTCTTGATCTCCTTGAGTTTCACGTAGAGTAATACAACACCTAGAGATTAGAAATGGAGTTTTAGTATAATAAAAAATTTGGGAAGAACACAATCAGTGGAATAAAAAAATAAAATTGAAGAACTATTTTTAGGGTTGGGGTTTAAATAGAACCAAAAACCATAGAGATGGAGAAAGTATAAGAAGTTACCTAAAATGGTTCTTGATGAGACTATCGACAGCGACGACGATGGTGACGACGATTGAGAGGGACGAAGAATGCAGCAGCGACGGCCATCGAGAGAGAGGGGAAAGTGAGGGAGAGAGAGTAAATTGAGAGGGAGATTGAGTGCAAATTGAGAGGGAGATTGAGAGCAAATCGAGAGGAGAGATTAAGAGCAAAATCGAGAGGAGAGATTGAGAGGGAACGCAAGGAAGAACAACCAAGAAATAGAAAGAGAAAAGTTTTTTTCGCAAGTGTTAAAAAAAACACATTTTTCGGCGGTCGCTTTAAGCTTGTCGACCATAAATAGACTTAAATCAACGGTCTAAACAAGTCCACTGTTGATGAACAGGACACCGCCAAAAGATTCCAAAACGCGGGAAAGGGGGTACTTCGTGGGGACCCTATGTTGGCGGTCATTTTACAGCTCGCCGTCATATGTCCCAAAACATTGGTGGTCTTATGTGACCGTCGAGGTAATAAATATTTATTGGCAGTCCGAAAAGACCGCCGATAAAAACCGCTGCTAAAGCCCCTGTGTTTTGTAGTGGCTAGAGAGGATGAACCCATTGACTAAAGCAGGTCTACTTGGATCGCTTGCCAAGGTTTCGTTGCCTATTTGTTAGCATTGTTTTGCTTGTTAATTCATGTAGGAAACCATTTGGTAAGGCAGTGAGAGCAAGCATTCCTTCATAGTTAGTCCATTCTGACATATGTGGACCAATCGATATTTGGACTAGGGGTGCAACTTGGGTCAGTTTGGATTGGGTTGACCTTAACCCAACCCCAAAACGATCTCCTTGGAGGTCAACCCAAACCTAACCCAACCAAATTTGCAACCCGAACTCTAAAACCCAAAAACCAACCCAACCCAAACTGCAATTTCGGAGTTAGTCCATTCTAACATATGTGGACCAATCGATTTTAGGACTAGGGGCGCAACTTGGGTCAGTTTGGATTGGGTTGACCTCAACCTAACCCCAAACTGATCTCCTTGGAGGTCAACCCAAACCTAACCCAACCTGATTTGTAACTCGAACTATGAAACCCAAACACCAAACAGATTTTTTTTTGAAAACCCAAAATCCAACCCAAACTGCTTGGGTCAGGTTGATTTAGGTATTACAAAGCTTTTTTAATGGATTTAAATTTTGAACCAAAAGAAGTTGGAGAGGAAGTCATGATTTAATCAGGAGGTGCAATTTCGGGTTGGTTTGATCAGTTCAAACTCTAAATACCAAATAGTCCGGTTATCTGAGAATCAAAATCATCTTCTTCACAAAAGAAGCCATGATTGATTGAAGAGAGAGAGGGGGAGAGAGAGAGAGGAGAATGACCTACCAACACATTAACATCGCTATCTCCATCACCGTTGCCGCCGGACTGAGTATCGTAACTGTGAAGAGAAAGTTACAAAAACCTAACTCCATACTTCTCTTCCTCTTCGTGTAATCGTATTGATGAAAGACAATGAATTTCGAACAAGCCCCTTGGCTCGTTCCCAATATATAATAAAATATATAGGGGTTTCTACAAACCCTGTATATATACTATAATTTATAAGTATTTTAAAAAAGGGTTAATTCGATTTGGGTTTCAGATTTATATATATATATATATATATATATATATATATATTATAATTTAAAAGTATTTTAAAAAATGGGTTAATTCGATTTGGGTTTCGGGTTGGGTTGGGTTACCTGAAGCCCTAACCCAAAACCAAACTGATTTAAATCGGGTTGCATTTTTCCAACCCAAAAACGACCCAAGGTACTATAAAACCCAACCCAAACCAACCTAAAGTCTGGTTGGGTCAGTTTGGGTTCGAGTTAGCCCGACCCATCACAAAGATTCCTATATCATCACATTCATTGATTATTACACACGAGATGATTATGTATACTTGATTTTCTACAAGTCGGAAGCATTAAACGCTTTGTGGGCACACGTATTGGATCGACACATGAAATGTCTCCGTACCGATAGAGGGCAAACGTATTTATCTGATATGTTTCTAAAGTTATGTGAAGAAAATGAATTTGTAGGTAATTGACTATCCCATGCGCACCTCAATAGAATGGTCTCGCAGAGAGAAGGAACCGTACCTTGTTAAAAATTGTGACGTCGATGACGGCGCATGTGTACTTGCCCATTTGTTTTGGGGGAGACGCACTTATGACTGCAGCCTACATCTTAAATCGTGTCCCTATGAAGTCAGTTCCTAGTACACCATACCAGTTTTGGACAAGCAGAGTGCCAAACTTAACTCAGGTGAGGCCATGGGGGTTGACAGGATATGTTTATGTGCCTTCCCATCAAAGAGGGGAGCTATACAAGAGAGTCATTAAGTGCATTTTTGTGAGATATGCAGAACACTCTTAAGGGCTACATTTTTTTCGTGAACAAGACAATGGGGGTCTAACACAGATTGAGTCACGTGATGTGAATTTCATCGAGGATGATTTCCCAAGAAGGTAGAGATCGGAGATGAATTTGGAGCTCTTCGAGATGAATGAGCTACAGTTGGGATCTACGGAGATCACTCCATATCTAAACACCTCTTAGATCAGTTCTTAACAGGATCCTATGGATGTTGTGGATAGTGGGAGTGGATTGCCGCCCAGTGGGAGTGTCCTAAAGGACACGGATTCCAGTATTCCTGTGTGTAAAAGCAATAGAGGATTGATTTCTCGTCGTTATTTTATGATTGAGGGTGATGTCATTCATGAATACCATGCTAGTAGATGATGAGCATATTTCAAACCATAAGGCGTTATCATCACCTACTTCATATAAGTGGATGACTGCAATGCAGGATGAATGACTTCCCTGGAGAAGAACCAAGTCTGGGAACTTGTTGATCTTCTCCCTAAACGTAAGACCATTGGAAACAAGTGGGTCATAAGGGTCATGTGCAAGGGAGATGGAAGTGTAGAGAGATATAAGGCCCATCTCATGGCGAAAGGTTATACCAAAAGAAAGGGTATAGACTACGAGGAGACGTTCTAACCTGTAGTGAGATTTGCCTCCATTCGCCTAATTCTAGCTATTGTCGCGCAACTTGATTTGGAACTGTACCAGATGGATGTCAAAACTGCGTTTCTCAATGGATAGTTGGATGAGGAGATCTATATGGATCAGCCATAGGGTTTTGTGGCTGAAGGGCAAGAGCACAGAGTATGTAGACTCAAACGCTCCTTATATAGACTAAAACAGTCATTCAGCTAGTGGTATCTTTGATTCTATTGAGCTATTGTAGAGTTTGGCTTCACGACGATCGAGGAAGACCACTATTTGCATGTTAGATACCATGGTAGGAGCTTTCTTATCTTGTCGCTATATGTGACAACATTTTGATAGAGGGGAATGACAAGGAGATGATTGTCGCCACTAAATAGTGGATTTCCTTCAATTTTGAGATGAAGGATATGGGTGAGGCAAATTACGTGCTAGGTGTTAAGATTCACAGGAATCACACTAAGAGGCTTTTGTTTTTGTCCCAGGAGACTTACATAAGGAAGCTACTTAAGCGTTTCAGAATGCATGTTGCCATACCCATTAACACTTCTGTCGAGAAGGGTGCTTCATTGCATCTTGACCTTTGTCTAGAGATAGAGAAAGAGAAGGAATAGATCTCTCGTGTTTTCTATGCTAGTTCTATATCTAGTTTGATGTACGCTATGATGTGTACTCGACCTGATATTAGTTTCGTGGTTTCTTAGTCATCCGTTATTAGAGTAACCCAGGGCAGATTCATCGGAAGACAGTGAAATGTATTCTTATATACCTATGTGGGACAGCAAATTACATGCTTTGCTTCTAGGCAGCATATTGGCAGTTACGAGGCTACTGTGATGCGGACTTGACAGGTGATCTAGACGGTCGAGAGACGACATCAGGATACACATTCTTGCTAGGTGGAGGGGCCATCTCTTGGAGTAGCAAAAAGCAAGTCACGTCGCGTTGTCCACTATGAAGTCGGAGTACATAACTTGTTGTGTAGTCATCCAGAAGGCCGTACGGTTGAGGTGATTTTTACAGGATCTTGGAGTTTTCAAAGATCGCATAGGGTCGATCGCCATCTATAGTGATAGCATGGCAACATTGGCCTATGTCAAGAACCCCAAATACCATGGCATCATGAAGCACGTCGACATTTGTAATGACATTTGCTATCATTACATCATAGACAGAATTGGACATAGAGACATGCCCTTACACATATCCCTACTCAGTAGATGACAATTGATCCCATGACTAAACCTATAGCTACACAACCTTTTAAGGTTCATGTCTGAGAAATGGGATTGCGTAGATTGTGATTTGCGTTAGATGAAACAGATTTTTATTTACTTTGTTATGCAGACATCTCATATTATATTATATTTCATGCGTGAGAATTTGATAGAGTTTATCTTTTCATGAGGCATGAGATTGTGTATTATATGCATACTTTACACATACATTACCTCCATATTATGAGGATATGGATATGATATGTCACTAGGCTAGTGGTCGGCTTCTCACACAGTGAACAACCCTGACGCATGCACTGTGAGCAAGATGAGACATTAAGAGGACTTGTGCCATCGAAGGCATTTAGAGGTCTCTATGAGTTATATGTAGCCTTGGGATAGCCAGGATGAGATTCCTCAGGGGAATTGAATATTACCTGAAAAAGCCGGATATGAGACCTTAATCAAGGCGCTTGAGAGTTGTGACTTGGATTATGGAGCTCAGGTTAGGTGTACAGATTGCGACTAAACTAAGATCTGTACTGTGTTGGAGGTTGACATACTTTTGGCTGGGCCCAGAGCTCCACCGTAGCATGTGTTGCATACCACATGTGCTACTAACGACGTTTCCTCTTAGTGCAAGTAAATGGATCCTTATTTCCTTGTTGTGTGAGATCCGGATGTTCCTAGAGTGGATTAACTTATACCCTTATTACCTTTGATCATGTTGTGTAGTTATATCTGATAATCGCTACTCTAGCTTACTTTCTTATGTCCATGCATCATACGGTCTAAAGGGTCTTTGTCTGGGAAAACAATTATGTCGACGCTAAATGTCATGAGGCTTAGGGAAGACAATTTGGCATCACATTAAGAGAGATACGATTCATAGAGATATGTGCTCATGTTTGAAAATTATCATTTTGATGTTTCATATCTTTTACTTATATGTATTTGATATATATGTGTGCAAATTACATGAATTATTTTAAATGAGCACATTAATATGAATCTAGATTTGAGCTTATGCTCAAAAGGATTAGAAATACTCAATCCGATGTGGCCAAATGAGTCTGGGACATAGGAGAGACTTTTGAGAGTGTATCTGTAGCAACCCAGGTCCTTAAATTATAATTAATTGGAATTAATTATAATCAATAATAATAATCGTTTGTGAAAGGTTATATAAGGCTTTATGTCTAATTAACTAAAATGGGTGGTATGTGTAATTATAACAAACTATAGGATTGGAAGTATGAGACAAAGGGGATGGGATGATCGTATGGTTAAGTCATTAAGGCTAGTTTAGGCTAATCCCTATTTTAAATTTAAATGAAGTGTAACAAATTAGGATAGAGGGAGATCTATCAATATAGGATACCTGTTGGGAAGGTTCCCCCTCACCTTGTGGTACACGATCAAGAGAGGGAGATAGATCTGAGATCTATTTTTGCTGGAGAGAAGAGAAGAGAAAGAAAGGGAGGATAAGAGAAAAGAACATAGAAAAGAGAAAGCAGAAAGGATCAAAGAAGAATTAAGCTAAGGACGATTTGATCTTCTTCAAGGTCTAAAATCTGCAAAAAACTTGGAAAAGAGGTAGGTGTTCTAAGAATCTCATATTGATTATTGACATGGGAATATGATAACCTATTAGATATGAGCATCTAGGTACTCATTTATATGATTATATGTTTTGAATGCATGTTTTGTGTGATCTACATGATTAAATTTAATCCATACTGAAGATCTTGATGTAAATATGATTGATGTGGATTTATTGACCTAATGTTGATTTTGAAGATTTTTGTTAGAATTAATAGGTGAAATAATTTGATATTATGTTTTGTGATAAAATGTATGCTTGTTCAGTGTTTAATATGTCAATATGAATTTAAAATATTAAATTGGAATTTCCAAGAAATTTCATGATTTTCTGGGTTGCTGAGATTTTCGGCAAGTCCCACAGTCGATCGAACCATCAACCAAAACCCCTCAGACCAAGACCAAACTCTCAGGTCAATCGATTGAACAAGAGGAGATACCGAGGCATCGACCGAAACCTTCGGTCAGAGCCAGGATCAACCGAAGTGTCACGCCCCGAATCCGATATATGAAATCTCAAGGATTTCTAAGGGAATGATGTTCGGATCCAAATCATGGATGAGGCCAAAACAACCAATTAACCTTCAATTCAACAGAGCATACTAAATACAGTGGAAGTCTCATAAATTTTAAACAAAATCCATTATTCAAAATTCAACCATCATAAACAAAATTCAATTCAAACTAATAATTACATTGTCACTTCCCACTTAGGGTCAAAACAGAATTAATAAAATCTATAAACGTTCATTAACATCTCGTAAGTCCTAAAATCTCCATGTCTTATTCACAGCTTATTAGTGTCTCCATTGCTGATTTCATTCCTTCTCTAGGAGTCCACCTGTTCCAAAATAAGGATGAGCTTGGAGGCCCAGTAGAAATAATCCAAAGTAACTACAATAATTGTTTTCATAATCATAAAATGAATCTTGTTAATTCATGCAATTCATAATTCACATTAACATCATGTTATTGTATTCACAGGTTCATCATCACAATCATAATCATAATCATATTCATACTTAAATTCAAGCTTATCTTAAGCAATGTAAATACCATCATGATCTCTGTCATGTCACCCATGCCAACACAATCAAATAGATGCCATGTACTCATGAACTCTGTCACGATACATATCCACATCCAAGGCTACCAACTATCATGGCACCTTCTAAACCGTAACAGTTCTACTTTTAATCATCATACCAATCACACAATACAATTTTGAGAATATGCAAATCCCTAAAATCATTAACTTAAAACCAAGGGGTAAAATAGTAATTTGGTAAATTCTATAATTAATAAACCAAGAAAATGTTGATAATAAATAAATATCCATCATTTAAAATAAAACTAAACCTCATCATAACTAAGCTTAATTTTGAACTTCTCTTAATTTAACTAAATCAAATAAGTCAACAATTTGACTTGGTCAGCAATTTGACTTGCTGACTTGGCCTAAAATAGAAAATAGAGATTAAGATAATTAATAACTAGAAGGTTAATAAATAAACCTAAGTCTAATATAAACCAAATAGGAATACTAAAAATCCTCTAGAAGCTTTACAATTTAATTAACAACAACTTAGAAGGATTAGAAATCCAGATTTCTCCAAATTCAGCAACTCCTAATTATAAACCATTACCTCTAGATCCTTATAAATAAGAAAGTAACCTAGAGATTCAAACCATCCTAAAGACCATCAATTTCATGGGGAAGCCCTAAAATGAGAATAGAAACCCAGAAAATCCAAGAAGAAGAAGAAGAAGAAGAAACCCTAGGAGAATTCTACAACAAACCTATGTGAGTTTTCTTTCAATCTCTTGAGTATTTACTTCTATTCTAATGTTATGACTATGGGAAAGTTATGTTTGATTGTGCTAACCCATTTCCCATGATCTTACTAACAAAACCTTCAAGTATTGATAAACACTACAAAAAAGTGTTTTTTGCCAGCAGCATTTAACGCCGGCCTAAAAAAACAGCCGTCAAAATAATGTTTTTCTAGGCGGTCTTGGTGAACTGCCGACATAAGTGGGGTTTTGTCGGCAGTTTATAGAATACCGCCGACAAATCTCTCATTTACCCATTTGGGCACCTGTTTGGCGCGCATATTTGCGCGGGATTTAACCATTTGTCGACGGTTCTATTTGGGCCACCGTCTAATATGGTTTAGTCGGCGGTTTGTTATAAACCGTTGAAAATGCTTAAGAAGAATTCTCAGCGGTTTCAAAAAACCGCCGAGTTAGTCTTTGTTTACTCCGAAGGGTGGTTATGAAGAATCCTCGGCGGTGTACTAAAAACCGCCGAGTTAGGATTATTGGTCGACGGTTCTTTAGGACCACCGAGAAAAGGTTTATTTACCTCTCTCAACCTCAACCGTGATTACTCTCTCTTCTTCCCCTTTTCCCTTCTTCTTCCCCTTTTCCCTTTCTGCTCCTCGCTTTTTCTCACCGTCGCCGTCGTTGTCGGCGTTCTTCACCCTTTTCCCTTCTTCTTAGGAAAAAGGAAAAATGGCTACAGCAGCAATCGAGACAACGCAAGCAGCAGCAGCAACAGAGGAGATGTGCAACGCGAAGACGACGAAGCAAGGGGAGGGTCTGAGACAGTATTACCTTCAACACATCCATGATCTTCAGCTCCAGGTCTGGAAAAAAACTCACAATCGCAACCGCCTCGAAGCTCAAAGGAATGAACTCAATTCAAGAGGTTCGTAGATCATAATAATAAT
>JAUPMG010104575.1:0-12189 GCA_031762675.1 Pachysandra terminalis | reverse complement strand
AGGGGGGTGGTTAGAGGGGTTAGGGTGGGTAGGGATGAGGTCGAGGTCTCCCACGTTCAGTTTGTGGATGATACAATTTTGTTCATTGAGGCGGAGGTGGCTCAGGTCTGGTGGGTTAAGAGTGTACTTGGAGTCTTTGAGATGGTGTTAAGCTGAGGGTGAATATGGAAAAAACTTTGATGGCTGGCATTCGGGTTAGAAATGATATTCTTGCAGAGTGTGTGGAGGCCTTTCGGTATAAGATAGGGAAGTGGCCTCTGTCTTATTTGGGTTTGCCTTTGGGGGGTAATCCAAAATCTCTTACTTTTTGGGATCCTGTCATGGAGCGTGTTGAGAAGCGGTTATCTATTTGGAAGAGGAATTATCTTTCTTTGGGGGGGGGGGGTAGAATCACTCTTATTCATGCGGCTTTGGCCAATTTCTCAATGTATTATATGTCGGTTTTTAGGATACCCCGTGTGGTGGCTTCTCATATCGAGAAGTTTCAACGGACTTTTTTGTGGGAGGGTAATGGTCAGAGGAAGGACCATCTGGTTAAATGAGATATAGTGTGTAAGAATAAGGACAATGGTGGTTTGAACTTGGGTAATACCATGGATCGGAATGCGGCTTTTTTGGCTAAATGGCTTTGGCGGTTTAACGAGGAGCGTGAGAATCTGTGGTGCAAAGTGATTGTTAGTAAGTATGGGATTCAAGCGAATGGTAGGGATGTTAATCTTCACGCCAGGATCTATGCGGTTAGTCCATGGAAAGCTATTCTGCCCCTAGCCCCCCTTCTCATATCTATGGTTCGATTCTAGTTTATGATCGAGTCATCTCCATTCTGTTTTATTGGGTTAGTACAATGCCGGAGTTCAGATGTATTCAGTTTTTCCAGTTCAAGGGGGATTGGGATTTTTTGTAATGTTGTTTTTGGAGGGTGCGTGGGAGGGTCATTAGCTTATCTTTCCATCTTCTAGTGGGGTTTCTGGTGTTCATCATTCGTGTACATTGGCAACTTGGGGTTCTCTTTGTTCAGAGATTATTCTTGTTACTTTGTTCTCTTTTTTTTCTCTATACTAATATATACATACTAATTTTACTGATAAAAAAAGAAAAGGAAAAAAGGGACGTCGGAATTGTTCTGGTATGATTTGTGGATTGGGGAGGTACCTTTGTTTCGTCAGTTTCCTAGAATCTTTAGAATTGTTCAGGTTAAGTCTTCATTGGTGTGTGAAGTCCTATCTTGGTCTAGGGCTGGTCTCAATTGGAATCTCCCCATTCGTAGGAATATCAGGGATGTAAAGACGGGGGAGGTGGCTGCTTTGGTTCAGTTGATTGGGGAGGTATTTCTGTGTCAAGAGTGGCCGGACAGGAGGATTTAGATTCCGGATTCTAGAGGTCTTTTTTCGAGTCGCTCTTTCTTTGATCAATTTAGAGCTAACAGAGTTGGGCCTCCTATTTCTTTTTCTGCCCATTCTGTTTGGTCTCCTCCTGTTCCTCATAGGGTCAAGGCATTTGTTTGGTCTGCATTGCTATACCGAATCAACACCGCGGACATGCTCCAAAGGAGGAGGTACATGGATCTTTCCCCACATATGTGCTTCTTATGTCGGGGGAGGGGGAGAATGTTGATCACTTGTTTTTACACTGTACTATGGCTTCCGAGATATGGAGCTTTTTCGTGAGTATTATCGGGAGGTCATGGGCGATACCGGGAGGTATTTGATAGATGTTGGAGCAGTGGAGGTTTGCGGGACTCTCTGAGAGGGGTCAGATCTTGTACAGGCTGGTTTTTCAAGCTGTGCTATGGCATATTTGGTGTGAACGCAACCTGAGGATTTTTCAGGATGTCTCCTCTACGACATCGCGTGTGATTGAGGGGATCATGGTGTTGGCGGCGTCCTGGGCGAGAGTGAGGAGTCAGTTTGATGGGATCTCTACGACGGATATTATGAGAGAGTGGGCTTCGATTTGTGTCAGATGCAGTGCTACTCTGCACGTGGTGTCGGTTTGGTCTCCACTGGATCCTATTTGGGTTAAGCTCAACTTTTGTGGCATTATGTTGTTGGACCAACCGGGACCCTCTGGAGTTGGTGGCATCTTCAGAGATAGTGGGGGTTTTACTTTATTTGCGTACTTTGGACCCGGAGGGGAGGGAATGGAGTTGAGAGCTGGTTTGGTGGCCTTAGTGGCGGGATTAAGACATGCTAGAGCTCAGGGCTATCATGATCTGATTGTGGAGGGCTCGTCTGCTCATATTTTGGAGTGGATATTGAGGCAGGAGCGGTTTGATTGGAGGCTTCGTCAGGCTTGGGATTTGTGTAGGGGTTGCAATATTTCGTTCTAACTCGCATCGAGGGGGGCCAATCAGGTGGCGGAGTCTTTAGCTCGGAGGGGGAGGGTGAGGAGTGTTATGTTTGTTGGGGTTTCAGATTCTCTGGTCTGATTATGTTGTTTTTTTTTGCTTTGGAGGAGTGTGATTTTTTACGGTGTTTGTGGTAGGCTTTGAGTTTTTGGTCATTTTTATTGTCTTTTCCATTGCTTAGGTTTTCTAGGCATCGGAGTTTGTACATTCTCTGATTTCCCCCTTTTATACAATTCATCAATTGTAAAAAAAATGGTAAACAGACTTCATCAAATCCACTTTCTCCCTAATAAAGTATCAATCAACTTCAATGTGCTTGGTTCTGTCATGCTGAGCTAGATCGTGTGCTGTGTTGATTGCTGCCTTGTTATCACAATATAGCTTTAATATGCACTTCAACTTTTGCCCGAGATCTCTCCGGAGTCTTTTAACCATAACAACTTGGCCAACCATGTGTCATAGCTCTTTAATCCACTTTTGCACTTGACTTTTCTACTGCAGACTTGTTTTTTGCTTCTCCAAGTGACTAATTGGCCTCCTACTAATATACAATTGCTAGTAGTAGACGTACGATCATTCATTGCACCAGCCCAATCGGTATTAGTATAGGATTCTTCAAGTCTCTCAAAATCCTCTCAGCAGCTTCCTAGCATGGTTTTAAATATCGATATATCCCTTGTTATATCTAGCGATATATCCCCTTTCCCTTGGGGGCAATATAAATCCAAGGTGTAATTTTTATTTTACAATTTATTGAGGGATATATCACGATATCAAGTGATATATCACGATATTGGCGATATATAGCGATATTGAGCTATATTTCCCTTATGCTAACGTGTGTACATCATTATAAGAGGTCGAATAGGGATATGATCCCCTTATGTCGATCATTCAAAAATGTTTAATATCCACAAATCTTTTTCTAAACACTTGAAATTTAAATTTTAAATCACTTATTTTTGAAATTTGTTAACTCTTCAATTCAAAGCTTATCTTGACATAGATTTAGTGAATTTGATACATTCTTTGCCAAAAATTGTTAAAATCAAGTGAAGGTATGTTACAACTCTCTCTCTCTCTCTCTCTCTTTTTCTTTTGTCGTCTTTGATTCAATTTACATTAAATTGTAAGGATATGCATGCCAATTTACGTATGTAATGGATTGGTATGCATTTCATTATGAATTTGTAGATTTGAGAGATTGAAACCCTAAAAAGTTTAGAAAAATATAATTTTTTGGATTTTCACCTAATATGTAATGTTTGATAATCTAATATTCTAATAATTATGTGCATATATTGGAAGCTTTTTATTCATTAGAAGAAAATGAATTTATTTTAAAATTATATTTTTTAATTACTTTATAAAAATCACTTTAAAATGTATATCATTTAAAAAAAAATAAAAATTAACAGTTTCAAATGTTTGATATATAAAGTAAATATTTCACTAAAAGTTATCGGTTCAACCTTTTTACCAAATAAATACTAGAAAATTATTAAAAACTCCATTTCTACTTGAAAACTGAAAAATAATTTAAAATATCTTAAAACATGAAGAAATTTCAAACAGACAGATTTGTAATGGATACATAGTTAGATAATTATTAGCTAATGGCCTATGTTAAGTTTGTTTCAAATCATGAATTTATTAATATAAAATAGTTTCTAGAGAAAAATCTTAAAAAAACTGAGCCTATGAGGAACACCATGCGGTATCGAGCCACATGTTTTGAATGTATATTATTATATATTTGGGTTGAAATCCTTCTATTGGATGTTGGATAATTGTTATTGCTATTATTTTCTAAATAAATAACTTTCTATTTATGGTTATTTGAATATTTTAGTGATTGATTATGTAGACATTGACTCCCTTATAAATGCATTACTCGGTCAATATCATTATTTTTTGTAATGTTTTAAGTTATTTAGGTGTAGTATGTCTAAATAAGCATCTCATAAAGTTTCATTGAAAATTTCCCCTTTTTTCCAAAGGTCTCCCCCATTTCTCCAACTTTTTGGGCGATATCGATATTTCCCTCAATATATCTAGCAATAGTTCCCGTTTCCCTTTGTGGTGATATATCCAGCGATAGAGAAATTTAAAACCTTGCTTCCTAGTGTGGAACTCGAGATTCATGCATGTATTGGCTCACCATACTAACTGCATAAGCAATATCAGGTCTAGTCAGTGATAGGTCCCAACTAGCTTATGAAACATCCCTTTGTCCAATAGTAGCTCCCCCTTACTTTGGTTCAACCTATAATTCGGTTCAATTGGTGTTTCCACTTGTCAAGCCCCCAATTTCCCTATAGACATAAGCAAATCCAAGGTATACTTCCTTTGTGATATAAATATACTTTCTGTGATCTTACAACTTCTATGCGCAAGAAATATTTTAAATCTTTTAGGTCTTAAACTTTATTGCCAACAAATCTTTCAATCTTTGAATTTCCGATGCATTATTCCGTGTGACAATGATGTCATCCACTTACACTATTGAGGCAGTAACATGAGTATTGCATTTCTTTATGAAGAGGAGTGTGATCTACACGACTCTAAATATATTCGTCTTTCTTCGTGGCATTGCTGAACATCTTGAACCAAGCTCTAGGAGACTGCTTCAATCCATAATTGGAATTCTTTAATGACGAATGGTTTTGTGCACTGTCGCAACAACTTTTATTGGCTATTACAAATTTACAATAGGGCCATTTTTGTCACACGGAGGAGTGATCTGGCCAATCCAAACTGTTCATTTGACATGGGTCCCTCTGGATTAGCCAATTATATAATATTTTTAACCTCTATAAGCCCCAATTGTACATGTCTACATGTTTATTAGGTTTTGCCACATTTATCAATAGTCGTCCAATTTCTTAACGTTTCTCAAGTTTTACACAATGAAAGACGTTGGTTTTAGGTGAGCCTTTTATGGCATGTGGCAGATGTCTTTAAGACTAGAACTTGGTATATGATTTGGGGTTGACCGAATGTACATGTGGAGAAGTGGGGTTTCCCAAATAAGATTCCACATATGAGATACCTATCACAACATATTTCTCTCTCTACAACGTCCCATCAGTAAAGTGAGACTCTTCTTTAACTTTCACACTTTACCTTCATTAGGACTTTGGAACCTAGAGAGCGAGCTATATAAACTTCGTTTAGATCTCCGGGGAGAAAGCACTCTTAACATCCAGCTGAAAAAAGGCCATGAGAAATTTGCAGCAAAAGAAAGCAATAACTGAATCCAATATAGCTTTCCACAAGATCAAAGATCTCTTTATAATCTACCCCATAGGTTTGAGTATGCCCTTTTGCTACATTCCTAGCCTTGTACCTTTTAATTGACGCATAGGCTTCAAGTTTCACGGTAAAACCCATTTACTACCAACCACTTCCTTTTCTTCAGGCAGATCTATCACCTCCTAAGTTCCACTTTTAATGAGATTCCTCATTTCCTCCTGCATCGCCTGGTGCCATTTTGAGTTTGTGAGAGCTTTGTTGTACCTGGAAAGTAAAGATACAGAAGATACAACTAAAAGGTTGTAGTATGAAACAAACTCTTCTACCTTTGCGTAAGTAGGCCTGTCAACGGACCGGATCATGATCCGGATCCGATCCGATCCGATAACCCCGGATTCGGTATAGGATTTACTATCCAATATCCGAATAACGATGATCCGATCCGATCGGAAATATAATCGGATCGAACTCGGATATATATGAATTCGGTCTGATAATGATCCGATCCGGTCGATTATATGAAAACATGTAGACTTTTCTCGCTCTCTCTGTAAAAACAGAAGTTTTTGAATAAAGCCCTAATCTTTTCTAGTGACCTCTCTCTTTCTCTTCTTTCCCTCTCATTCTATCTAGCGCGCAATCGGATGACGCCTACATTCTCACGGCAATCGTACTCCGGCGAGCATCTAATCTGGTAAGTCTATTCTTTCTCCTCTTTATTTATTTCTTCTTCTTCTTCTTCTTCCAGCACCGTCGAGTCTGTTGGTCGGACTGTTGAGCACTCAACTGGGCAAGTCATGGCCTTCAGAAAGCATTTGCTCCGGCGGCTGTTACAACTAGACAAGTCATGGCCTTCAAACTCAGGTTTTTCTTTCACTCTTGGGTGTCATCCCCAAGACGAGAGCATTTTGTCTGGTTCAACTGACGATAACAAGGAACCAAAAGGAAGGATAACAAACCCAATCTAATCCAAAAACCTACACCTCTCTCTCTTGCTGTTCTTATAGAATCTAACAAGTGGGTTTACTTTAATTCTTTTCTAAGCTTTTGATCAAACGCAATATGGGAAGCAGGAACATGGCTTTGTTGGCTTCGATCCTATTCTCCCTCTCCCCTTTGATTACACTGTACAAATTCTCGGATTGGATTGGATTCGGATATTCGAATCCCTAATTGAATTCGAATTCGAATCACCTCTTTTATGATCCGTCGGATCTCGGATCGAATTTGGATTTTCCGATTTCACAATCGGATCGGATTCGGATATGTTACGATGCGGTCCGAATCCGACCCGTTGACAGGCCTATGCGTAAGGGAAGGTCAAGATCATTAGTAACAGGAACAGGCTATAAATAGGAATAATACCTGATGATTGACTTGGATTCAAAGAGTCCAACTAGGCGTGGTTTGGAATAGTGGTTGCTCCATTTTTCTATCTTATGGTATAAATCTGCAAGTCTTTTAACGTAGTAGAAATAGCAGTAGTCATGGTCAATTTATGAAGGTAAGATATAGGCTCAAGAAGGACTGAAACAGAAATAGAGGGAAAAAAATACCTCTTTTTTATCGGTTTTTTTTTTTTCCCTTTTTTTTTTTGTTTTTTGACGAAGAATGGCTTTCGACACATTGGAATGGCAACAACTAAATCATGTTGTAAACTGCAATTAATTGGGAAAAGGTATTATCTTATTGTTTACTATTAGGCATTATATAATAATCTTGAAGAATAGTAGACACTCATAAAGTTCAACTACCAAAGAAAGAGAAAAAAAGAAAAGAAAGAGTGCAGAAAAAAATGAAAGAAAGAACCACCACATCTAAGGCTCAGAACAATACCAAGAAAAACAATGTTAGACCAAAAAAAAAAAGAAAGACAATGTTGTAGCTGAATCATATACGTTACAGCTTACAAAAGAAAAGGAAGCAATAATGTATTTAATACACATAAAACTCGGAATCCTATGATTGAACTCCCCAAGTAAATCTTTCCTCCTTAGTATCATCATGTCACATCCCACTCCCAGGGTACACCTATCCAAGGTTCCCACTAGGAAATGGTAATCCAACTCTCACGCCCTTCATAGGAGGTGGCAAACCAATGAATAACAAGAGACAATAATAATTCATAATCTACATTTTAGATATATGTACAATACTAGGATCCTCATTAACCAACTATGAGGTGGGTACATCCTAACCCAAGTCAAACAGCTTTATTCTCAGAGATACGCAGTTAACCTAAAAAACATATAACAACGAGGGTGAGTTTGAAAGCTCGTGAGTAGACCCACAATACCTGGGTATTTACTTAGAAACACAATCCAATAACATAAATATGAAACATCATATAGACGACTTGTGAAAATCCATGTTTTATTCATTAACATTTACATGCTTCAGTTCTTGACAATTATACATATAGAAAGTCTAAACATTTATTTGTTTCAGATCTTAACACTCATATCACAATAGATCACACTTAATGCAATTCACTCTTCCATTCTCATTGCATGGATGCATGCTATGCTTGGAATAATGCTTTGGTTCATTTCTTCGTATGCAATGTTATGATCAATCAATCCATCATCCCAAGCGATGGTAGGTACAATACACATGAAATGCAATGCATGCTGTCGCAACTATGACCCCTGGATATCCACGTTTGATCCCTATTGAGGCCATCGATGCATCTTTACTGATCACATGTACCAATTCTGGCTAAGGTCCACAATAGATTCTGTGTACACAATTTTAGGGTCTTTAAACCCATGGGATTCTTTTGTTTCACCGTCATTTTTGATCTAAGGTCGTGATCAAGGCAATCTTTCAGCCCCCGTGGAACAGACCAGTTCACAATTATCCAACAGATTACTCACACCACATATGCATATATATACGCAATCTAAGGTTATATATACATGTGTCCAAGTCCTCACTCATATATATACACAATCCAAGGTTATATATGTGTGGCATTCCAGGACAAGGGGTAGCTAATCCTTTTTACAAGTCATCTTTGACTTAAAACCCGACCTTTCCGGACTTCAGTGTTTCATCACTCCTTGGTACTTTTCATCGAGTCTAAACATCCTTACATCATCCCTTTGGTTCTCATCACAAAGAATCCAAAGTCTAGTCGGGTCATTGGGTCACCCCTCGGGGCCCATATTAATGCATGAACAATTCATTTAATACATGCTCTCATCACATAATCTACATGTTATCCATAGATATATAAATCTCACATGAACATCGAATAATATGTCATACTTTGCATTCAAATGAGTATATCACATGTCGTTGGATATGATGACTTCTAAACACACATACATAATATTCCATGTGTAATCATTCATCAAAGTCAATCATATATCTAGTACGTGTAAGTCATATTGTATATGCTCATAAGTTACCACCATCATTGGCTTATATTCACTTCCATATAAGTCATGGATTTACACTTCCATATTACAGCACATCTTGGAATCATTTATAATTTCTCCATTTTCAAGTATCATACTCATTCATAATAAGATAAGCAATTAGGATTAAGTATATCCTAAATCTCACATCATATCTACATCTTACTTCATCACCATGTTTTATGCACATTCATAAGCATGTGTATCATTATGACTTATAGTCAGGGTACATCATTTCACTTTTCAATTAAACTATCGTAATAATATAGTCATTCACATCACAATTCTAGTTATTCATATAGTCAGGGTCATTACTTACCTTACAATACATCTATTGCAACATATACACATCAGAGTATGCATCAACTAAGATAACTCATACAACCATTAGGATGGATTCACTCATCAGACTAGGATCAGATTTCACATCCAACTAACTGAATCAAATCATATATCCAACTAGGATTAGTCCACACATCCAATTAGGATCAATTCACATTTCCCACTAGGGTCAATTAACATGTTCATCAAAATTAGTTCACATAGCCTTCTAGAATCAGTTCACACATTCATCCCAAATCCATTCACTTATCCATCTAACCTCATTGCACATAAGCATCTAAAGTTAATTCACATAGTAATTTAGCTCCAGTTCATATAATCATTTGAAGTCAATTCACTCATTCACCTAATATTAGATCATAAAATCATTTGAACTCAATTCACATATCCATCTAGGATTCATTATCATTCATCTCAGATTAATTTACCATTTCATCTAGGATTAATGTACACTCATCTAAGGTCAATTGACATCATACTAGGTTCAATCTTTATCATTCACCCAAAATATTTAATGAATTAGTTTTGTATACATTCAGCTCTAAGAATATCATGTGTAACATCCATACACCTTAACAATTCACATTAGTATCATTAACCTGAGTTGTCTCAACTCTCTCTATGTTTAAGTTCATTTCATAATCTAACTGTCTTCTTGGGAATTTCCAAGCAAATAAGGGACATCTAGTCTCACATTTTATTAATTATTACACAACTCATAGTTGAACCTAGTCATGACTAACACCTCACCTTAAAGGTTTCACACATGTTCTAAAGTACCATTTATATTTAAACTAGGTCATAGGCTTTCCCACTAGGGTTGGTGGTTTTACTAGCACACTAAAATTACACCATAGATGATTAACCATTCACAAACCTGAAACAACTTTACATATCAGTTTTAATGCCCTCATACATCGGATCTAACTCAAAACCCTTGAAGTTCTAACTGGCCGGTGGCTTCGCCAGTAGGGTACCAGTGTGCTAGTGGTGTAAGGTCTAAAACCAAGTTTGGTCAGGGGCTGTGGCTGGTGGAGACATAGGATTGGTCGGTGGCCTCGTCGGTTTGGTCGGTGGCCCTGTCAGGTCTACCTCAGCTCTTCAGCACACACAAAAATTAAAGAAAAGTTCACTTTCGGGCGCACCACCGGTATACCGGCGGGTCCACCCGAGCCCTATTTCACACAGAACAATCCCTGTCGGGGGCATTCACTGGTATACCGATGGGTCCACCTGCGGTTGCGAATCCAGATTTTTCCCTCTTCATCTATTTGTCTATTTGACTTGGATTTTTGGTTGGTTCTTATTTAGAACTTAATTTCTTATCATTTCTCATCATTTTATTAATACTTCTCATACACATAAGATTATTTATCCATAATATCCATATTTGGTATTAGAAACACATCTTTTGTCTTTGCCCTAATTCTATAACACAACATCAACATTCCATACATCATATAGTTTGATTTCTATTTATTCTCATCACATTAGAGATTAAATTGTTGTACTAGGATACTGAAATCTGGGTTTTTGCCCAAATGCCCATAAATTGAAAGTCCACTCACCTTAGAGATTGATGTAGCTATTGATTCTTTTGATCTTTTGTTGTTCCTTCTTGTTCCCTTTGATTTTCTGATGTTCAAGCTCTCTTCTCCTGTTCTAGGTTGGCCTCCCTTCTAATTTTCCAGCAACATTAGGGTTCTTAAGTTATAAGGAGTATTTATACTCTCTCTTAAGTTTAGGTCCTGTTTGGTTGGGTCCTTATGGGTTTCACTTAAGTCTAGTGTATCTAGTTAAGTTGACCCTTTGGGTTTAACTCTTCTTACTAGTTCTAATTAGTCTTTAAGGTTCCACAACTCTCAAAATTTATTTAAGAGGGTTCTAAATTCTCATTAGGTACAATTATTGATTTACCTTTAGTCCTTCAAGTAAATTACCAAAATACCCTTTTCTTAATTTAAAATATTTTCAGGTCCTTACAGATCATGAGACACATTGTTGCCTAACCTAAGGATTCATTCTGGATTGGACTAACTATTTTCCAACTCATATTGCTCTCCATAAAAGGTATAAGTGAACAATGAAATATTTTCAAAGACATTAACATCCATAGTGACAAATTTGTTACTAGACATTGGATCAAAACACTTATACCCCTTTTTGGTTGGTGAATACCCCCAAGAAAACCCCTTTGATTCCCTTTGGATCCAAGACATGAATGAAACAAAGACATTTAAAAACATGAGGAGGTATAAAGAAAGCAGATTGATTTAGACTAGGTGCCTGAAGAGGATATTTGAACTCCAATATCCTAGATGACATCTGATTGATAAGAAATGCAGTCTTACGTCAGCCCAATATTTTTTTGAACATTCATAGTCAATAATAAACTACGAGAAACCGCAAGGAGATGGTCTGATAAATTATGCCATGCTCCTCTAGATACCCCAGCAAGTCTCCTTCTAAGTACTCCCTTGCATTGTTTGATCCAACTATCTTTATGTTTTTGTCATACTGATTTGGATCATGTTATGGAATCTCTTCACTCCTTGATATCATCAAGAACAACCAGTTACATTGAAAAAAGTCATCCACAAAAATATTAAATTAACAGTGTCCTTTCAAAGAAACATTTGGAGAGGTACCCCACACATTAAAATGAAGTAGTTGAAAAGGAGAACTACTTTTATTACTACCAGGGTTTTAAATTTCGGCGGCATGCAGCGGCATGCCGCCGAAATGTCGCCATTTCCCCGCTTGGGGAAATGGTGGTATTTCCCCATTTCCCCAGTTCGCCGAAATATAGCGGAGTAGAGGCGA
>JAUPMG010104554.1:0-12190 GCA_031762675.1 Pachysandra terminalis | reverse complement strand
ATTATAACTAATCCTTTATACACTTAATCAGTTTAATTTGAGCTTACACATATGTATTTAATATTAAATTAATTATTAAGAGTAATAATTAATGTAATAAAGAAGTTAATAATTACGAGTTTAGGTCATTACAAATTCATAGTGGTCAAAATGAGCAAAAGAGACTAAATTAATGAGCACATATTATTTGTTCAAATCATGTAGTATGACAAAATAACATCAAGTGAGAAAACATTGTCTAAGAGTGAGAGTTATTTTACTCTAGAAGCTAGGTCACTTGAACCTTGTGTAGCTAGAAAATGTATGGTCTACACTAACAGAGCTTACATAGATAACATTTTTACCTCATAAGAACAAATATGTATATTGCTCATTATAAATGATATTTATAAATGTATGATGTATGTGATTCTAATACATATGCAATCGTTTATGTTAAGGGTGAAAAATAAGTAATTTACATTTACTTCAAGCTTGAAAGATGCCTTAGTGTTGTCTATGTCAAATAGATTTTGTATAATTAAAGGTTGAATAGACCCATCAAATAGTTTATGAATCCAAATTCCCATACGTGAAAATCTCAATAAACATCTTATTGCTTTATCAACTAATGATGTAACTCTTAAAACATTCCAAAATCAAAAGTAACTGTGATAATAAGAACAATCTGCTCAACTGATGTCTATGATAGTGTCAATGGAGTATAATGAGTAAAGGATTTTTCAATGTGGTTTATACTTTGATCTCGATCATTTGCAAGCCTATTGAAGAATCCCCCTAGAAACTACATTCTTTTATTGCTGAGATCACATCTCTTTGTTCTAATTTTTCTTCTATTAGCTTCAATTGTATATTTTGGGAAGCAAACTTAATTGCTGACACTCTTGCTAATTTTGCTCTAGATTTCTTCTCTTGTACTTGGATTGGTTCTCTCCCTGAGTTTATTTTCCGCTCTCTTGTAGATGATCTTATGGGTAGTACTACTTCTCGTAGGACTTTTTAATCTCTTTATATGTGTGTGTGTGTGTTTCATTACCAAAAAAAATATTGTAAAGGGTTATCACATTTGAGAGTGCATTCCATGGAAATGACACTTTTGACATGAGAAGGGAATCAATCCGTGAACCATGATTTTAAATTGCGCCGGCATGTCGTCAAAATATCGCCATTTTCCCCCTTAGCCAAATGACTATATTTTCCTATTTCGGCGAAATATCGGCAAAATACGAGCGAAATTTCGTCAGACCTCCCTTGACGAAATCAAATTTAAAACCTTGCCTTGACCAACTTGTAATAAATCTATAGATCCAAGACGTAAGATCCATCAAATCAAAAAGTCAAGTGAATATATATAACCACCACATTGGCTTGTTCTGTTTATTCAATGAATAATAAAGTGGATATATTAAATGAGATTCATCTTTTGATGGATTCAGATTTAATGTATGACAATCAGGTATGAGTTAAATGGATATCTAAATCAATTTAATTAATGCTCTTGACCATGTCAAAGACCAGGTGGCTAGACAAGGGTATGTGTTTATAGCTTATGGTTGGATGAGTCACACATAGCTGATCCTCTCTTACTAGTTGTACATTGACTGACAAGGTAACAAAAAAACTATATGTTGAAATGTAATTAGAAGCTGTTTATTTGTTAGCGTAATGAAAAATATTATGTGGAGTTACTCTTAAAAGCGCGTATGCTTCTACTATAAAAGCTATAAACACAGGTAATGGTTGAATGAGTGCATCTTGAAGTCTTAAGATAGTGATTTTTTTTAAGACTAAAAATCAATATGATTAGTAACTTTCTGTTTGAGAGAAGTAAAAACCTAGCAAGTTGATTATGTAATCAATACATCATCCTCGTGTTTATTTACTTGCAATTCACCACTTCTAAGGGTTGGTTGGATGGAGGCGCAGATCCTTTGTGGTGGATCTCTTGTGGTGAAGAGACAAACCTCGGGGATGAAATGGTATTTTTGCACCCCCAAGGCTCGCATCCAAGGTGCGAAAATACAATTTCGCCCCCGAGGTTGTCTCTACACCACAGGAACACCACAGAGGATCCCACCACAGAGTATCTCGGTCCGTTGGATGAATGGTTGAAACTTCACTTTTATTAATAGTTAAGACAAATTATAGAAAATTGTAGTTACAGGAAAGGTTTTAAATTTCGCATCATGCTAGCGAAATGTCGTCATTTTCTAATTTGGCGACATGACGATATTTTCCAATTTCTACAACTTTTGGACGAAATTTCACCAGGTCCCCCTTAGCGAACTGTTTGGCAAAATTGAAATTTAAAACCTTAGTTATGGGTAACAAATAATTTCTTGAAACAAACAGGAATTTTTTGAAACAGGCAACAGATATTAGTAGATTAATTCAACATGAAGAAAAGCAGACACAAACTAATGTCAGAAACCAATGTATAACCAGGGTTTAGAAGGAATTATAGTCATCAAGAAGCATTCTACTTCAAAGAGAAGAAAGTGAAAAAAAAAAAAAAAAAAAAATTATGTTGTTGATCTACTTACTTGAATCAAATTATGTTGAGCAAACCCAAATCGATAGTTGACAGAATATAAGCAACAAATGCAAGGAAGACAAGGACGATATTTCAATGATTGATATAAATAAACAACCTCTAAAAATGAAGAGAAAAGAAATGAAGGTGGTAATGTTGGGAAAGAGAAATACATTAACAAAAGAAAAACCTGTAACGTTTTAGGGGCAATAGTTCATCATGAGTGTATGCATCAGGTGCTGAAGACATTAAGATATTAGAGATTAAAAGAGCAGTTAAATCGATATGTTTCAATCTCTTGAGCACTTCATTCAAGATTAATTATCCATACTAAAATTGTGTACTGAAACCACGGATTAACAATCATTCGTTAAGCTTCTTGATAAGTATTTCATAACATGATTGCTACCGTTTATTCTGTACCAGATATCATGTAAGAAAGAGCAACCACATTATTAACCCTCCATTAGTGATTACATAAAGAAATGTGGGGTTTCAAAATGCTAGCATGCAAAGATAAAGCTATACCTTGTTGATATATAAGTGAATATCTCCACCAATACAAGCTGCGATTGTAGATGAGCCCGTAGACAACACCAATGTATGATCTTTACCGATATGAACGTCTACTACAGTCAACTCTTGAATACACAGACCACTTTCTTTCTCCTTAATCTATTTTTGTTCAATCGATAACATCCTTGGTCTTCATAACATAAAACGCTACAAATAAAAACCCAAAAACCCAGATGAAATAATTAAAACAACAATGATATGAGCAGCGCAATGGCTATGTCCGAGCACTTTTGAGATCCATATTGGAATCTCTGGGCTTTAGAGGGATTGCTTCTCCAATTTTGTCGAAGAAGTAGTCGCCTGAACTTAGGCGGTTTCCTCTTTACGTCCAATTGAATGGTGTTGTCTTTTGGTTCATTTGATATCGCCATTAGAATCTGATCTGCAGAGATATTCCTCGAGAACAAAATTCGAAACCCTAACCTTTTGAATTAGTCGGGACTGTGTATTATAGGTCCAAGGTAGGACGTTGAACTGGGATGAGGTGAGATGGTATGTCTTCCTTCATTGCAGGTGTTGGAGATTTTAGAGATGGGTTAACCCGATTGGCCCAATCCGTTTGGGCTGATCTGAAGTCCCCACTAAATGGAATGTCCATACTTGCTTAAAAGTGTGGATGTAGATAATTCTTTCCTAATGGTATTAGGAGATGGTGTCACATCCCAAACCTAGAGTACTCGGTAGAGAGACCCTAAAGGTTTGAAAACGTAATTCTCACCCCATATCCACATAAGAGTGGTTTAGCAATATAAAAATGTACAACAATGTATATCAAATGGTTCAATACCCTCTTGCATGTACGGGTTTCACATAGGAACAACACATCCATGGGAGAACACAGAATACCAAGGCAAACACACACCACACACACACGCATGGGAATAATACATCCGTAAGAGAATAAACATAGGAAATATTGGTTCTCGGGTTTTGATCACTTAACCTCCCGCTCTGATACCATATTAAACACCCGTTACTCTAAAAGCTAGAGAAAGACACAATAATGTATATGAAATGCTTCAATACATCACATTTTTATCATTTATATATATATAATTATAAAAAATAAAATAAAAAAAGGATTTACACAACATTTATGTGATCAATACATATGACAGGTCCTAACGAAGTCTAATTTTCGTTGGATCTCATTTTTTTTTAAATCCAAAACCCCTACCCAATTACTACTCGGTTCCATTAAGTTAAAACAATTATGTTGGATACCCAATTGACATCTAAGGTTGAGTGGGTGAAGTAGTTGATGAGGATCTTGTAGTGAAGGAAGGTCTCATCTTGACAATCTGTTCTTCATTGACACCCATTCTCTTTGCAGAGAGTCCAGCCTCAAAGAACCGTTTGAGGGCTCTCCATATACTTCTGACCTTGCTTCACACTCATCTCTTTTCCAATTTTTTCAGGGTAAGTGTTCAAGAGGTCGTCTCCTTTTAGAACCGCAGCGAGCTGCAGGATTTCTTGCTGGAACTCACTAAGCTTGGCGTCTTCATTAGCCTGACCCATTCGGATCTTGACAGGAGTAGGAAGTTGCACTACAAGATCAAACACAGAACCTAGATTAGTTAGAACTTGGAAATGTGAGGTGGGTTTGCTAGGACGGTTTGAGAGCATTCGAAAGAGGGGACCAATTGATTGAACCAGGCCAGCCCTTGTTTTGCACCAAATCAGTCTTCTGAAACTTATTGGTTGTTTGGACCGGCTGATCCAGGAAGCGGTCCCCAAATCAGGCTGGATCAAACCCTGAGATGAGGTTGAACCGGTGTGACGTGGTACAAACTGGATGACCCAGTGATATGGGTGACTGAACCAAATGATTCAGCATTCCCAATTTTTTCTATTTTTCCAAGGGTGTTTAGATGGCCATTTTTCAACCCGGATTTATCTGCTGGTCAAACCGGACCAGACAATTCATATGTATCCAACTATATATTAACAAGCACTTTTCAGTTCGGTTTAGTGGTTCCAAGATCAAACCAGATTATGGTGAACTAAACCGAAAATTGAACCAATATATTAAACCAAAAACCAAGCCGAACCCTAAATTGAACCAAAACCAAATTAGTAAGTTTGGTTCAATTTGTTCCGTTTTGACAAAACTCTTTTCCGTACTAATATGAACTTTTTGAAGTGTTAATTTAGAAAAATGACATTATTAGATTAAGAAAGAAAAAGGGATTTACTGTATTGCTCTTATTACCCACCGAGGGAGTTTCTTTAGCTGGGGGCTCTCTCTTTTTGGGAGAAAAGCCCAGTCCTAAGGTGTGGAGGTTTCCATTTAAGGTGGTTTTTCTTCTTTGCTCTAGGAATCAAATTCCTGATGCAAGCATGGGTGCAGATGATCCGGCCCGTTGTTTTTCAGGTTTGAAAAAATTGGCATGAAAGTGTGTTGCTTGATCTAGCGAGGATTAGGGGGCCAGATTTGGGCCTGGCCATTATCTATATGCAAGTGAAATAATGCTGGCCTGAATCCGAGTCAGAGCCCAAGCTTTGCGCTTAATAATGTTTGCACAAGCCCGCTCACGGTGTTACTCGCTAAGCCCAAGTCTGCCCACGATGTTATTACTTATTAGGCAAAAATATTATAAATTCGTAGTTGCTAGGATTCAAACCTAATCTCTAAGGCTATAACTGTAGCGATCTTTGTAATAACAATAAACTATAGGGATCATTATGTTAATATTAAAGATATTAGAGTCACTTATATAATTTTAATTCTTGTAGAGATTAGGGTTTTTGGATTTAGACGTATGAGATAAGGGGATAGGGTGGTCAATTGACCAAGTCATTAGGGGTAGATTAGACTATTTCTTTGATTGAATTTGAATGAGATGAATTAGGATAGAGATAGAAGGAATCCTTGATTCCCTCCACCTTCCATCTAGGATACGTGAGATCATGGGAAGTTTCCCCTAACACTTTTCTTCCTAAGTTTGGGGGTACACAACCAAGGGAGAGGGAGATCTGAAATCAGTTTTGCGGGAGAGAATGAAAAAAGAGGGGAGAAGAAGATATGAGAAGAAAGAAAAGGAGGGCTAGATCTGTTTTGTTGGCTAAAGAAGAAGAAAAAGATAGAAATAAATGAGTAGAAGAGGAGCAAAGAATCAAGGAAGAAGAGGAGATTCCTGAAGAGATTGTGCTGATCTTCTGTAGTGACCCTGACCCCGAACTTTTATTTAATGATTAAATCCGATTTAATCATCTAAATGACCTTGGGATTTAATTGTTAGAAGATTGGCTGAATTAGACTAAAGTATAATTAAGTTGAATTATAGGATAACTTATGAAATTTTTTGATAAATTCAAGAGATTTGGGCTTGGGCCCCAAAGCATAAGTGGTATAGGACTTTGGGCTAGTCGTATGACCCATAGAAGGGAGGTGTGTGTGTGTGTGTGTGTGTGTGTGTGTGTATGCTCTTGGTTTGTGTGCGAAGTACCTGTGTAAGGTTTTGTGCAACAAATTGTATAATCTGCCTACTTTTCAACATGAATTGACTATGGATAGTGTGATGTTATATGTTAATGTAATTTTGAATGGTTGCATCATAACATGAGCTATGTGGTATGAAGTTAGGGTGTACAATGATCTTAGTTTGATAAATTGTTGTGGGAATGGCATGTGGGTCCTATGTAGGGCTGTCAATGGATCAGATCATGGTTTGAGTTTGATCCGAATCCGATCCGAGAAAAGCAGATTTAGTAAGGGATTTTTTATTTGATAATCCGATTAGATATGATCCGATTCGATCTGATTTGAATTGGATCAAAATCAGATATAGGCTGATTCGATTCGATAAGAGCCCGATCCGATTTCATTTGTGTACATATATAAATATATAAAATATATATCACAGATATACATATGTATGCATATATAATATTGGGTGAATACAAGTATTAAACATATAATTAGAAATAATTAATTAGTTTAGGATAAAAAGATTAAACATATATCAAATTATATTTCTTTTTATCTGATTTCTTATAACTATAAAATAGGTGTACCAAAAAATCCAACAATTATTCGAATCTGATCCGATTCAAAACTAATCGGATTTGGTAAGGGATTTATGATCTGACGATCCAATAAAGTATGATCCAATTTGATCCGATTTTCAATCAAATCAAATTTGGATATGCCCTGATCCGGTCCGAATCCGATCAGTTGACAAGCCTAGTCCTATGTATATCTTCTGAATTGTATAGTATTTGAGAGTAATGCTTGAGGCACTCACTGGTTATCCTTGTGTTGTGTGTGACACAAGATGTATGTGCTGATTGTTTGTGTGAAGGTGAATTTCCTACCTAGGGTACATCCCGAAATGAAAGATGACAGATTTCATACCTAGAGTACCATCCCTTGAAAGGAAAGAGGGCGGATTTCCTGCCTTGGGATTATCCGCTGAAAGGAAAGATGGCAAATTTCCTCCCTAGGATACCATCCCCTAAAAGGAAAATTTGTGGATTTCCTGCCTTTGGATTATCTCCTAAAAGGAAAGAGGGCAGATTTCCTGCCTTAAGATTGTGCTCTGAAAGGAAAGAGTGTGGCATTCTCTACCTTGAGATTATCCCTTAAAAGAGATGATTACTAACAGTTACATGGTCGTCGTGTCACATTCCTGGGACAGAATGTCCTAGAGGATATGTGGTTAGGATTCATAGTTAGGTTTGGAATAACACCCTTGCATACTTGTATCATATCATACAAACAATGCACCACATCATATCATACAACACAATGCATCACATCATATCATACAACACAATGTATCACCTCACATCATACATCGCAATACACATCATACACACCCACCATTCATGATGCATATCTTTCATTATTTATGGAGTTGTAATATGGTTTAATTGGTGGCAAATTGTTGAGTATCATGGAAAAGAACATGTGCATGAGGATGTGGTTTTAGCATGACAAGGTCATGGGTTTTGATTCTGAAATATGTTAAGCTTAATGTTGATTATGAGATTGTGAAATCTTGTATAAGTATAAGTAAGATGCGTGAATTAGATTACAAGCATGATAAGGACAATGTGAGTGAATTACATATGTGTTATGTGAAAATTGTATGAATGAACTATTTTATTATATATCGATGAAAATTTCTACTGTAGTACTTTGAAATTTTCCTATTGAGCTTCTAAGCTCACCCCTATATTGAAACAGGTGACTTCCTCGAGTGATGTGGACCTCAGCTGGATAGACTCTGGAGTTTTGGATATGTTTATAGACTATGTTTTCTTTTTTACTTTTAACCCCTTGTGGGCAGTACGGATGTAATATGTTAGATGTTGTTGGTATTTTAAATGTTGTTGGTTATCTTGTGATGATAATACTAAGGTTTTTAATTTTATCAGACTTTCGCTGGTTTGTTTAGTTATGCTATGTGAAATCATGAGATTGGTTATGTATATGTTTGGTTTGGCAGTTGCATCCATTGTGTGGATCCGAAGGTCAATCCCATTGAAATCCTCGAGATCCCATATCTCGGATTTAGGGCGCGATATCTGCCAACCCCAAAAGTTGTAGAAAAAGCTTGGGAAAAGAGGTAGGTTTTTCCTTGGTGATTATACTAGTCATTTTCAAAAGAATATGATAACAAGTATTAGATATGATAAATTGATTTGTATGTATTAGAATGAGTATGGATTGATATATATATATATATATATATGATATTAACTTGATTTGTATGATGGTGTGATGATCTAATGTTTGACTTGATGCATATTAGTAAGTTTGATGTGTAGAATATTAGAGATAATGGATTTGTGATGAAAATCACTAATATAGTCCAAATTCTTTGGACCAACACCCGAAGTTAAGAGGGACCAAAATTGAGGAACCGGAGTTTCAGTCGACCGAAGCCCAATAGCACCCATCTTAGGTGGGCAGCTAGGTCTTGTCCTAGTGAGGTGTGTATGATGTTGTTTTTGCTTAGAAAAGTG
Organism: Pachysandra terminalis; assembly: GCA_031762675.1. Lineage (NCBI taxonomy): Eukaryota > Viridiplantae > Streptophyta > Magnoliopsida > Buxales > Buxaceae > Pachysandra > Pachysandra terminalis. Next base: position 3,108 of record JAUPMG010104554.1, on the reverse strand, counting down.
TATATGAATGTTTGTGCAACAAAAGGACTCTATTTTGGTTTGTTGTGACATATTCGATGTGTTGTAGTCTATGGGACTATGTGGAGTGTGATATATGTGTAATAAGGTTGTGTTTGAGATGTTTATACTGAGGACATGGCTAGTGTGTGGATTACATGTGTTTTGTGTGAGGTCCCTTGTGACCAAGTATTTTAGCATGATTAAGATCATGAGATTGTTGGTTATGAGAAAGTGTGTTTCAGCATGATTAAGATCATGAGGTTATTGGTTTATGAGAAAGTGTGTTTCAGTATAATTATGATCATGGGGATGTTGGTTTATGTGAATGTGGTGTTTAACACGGTTGTGATTGTGAAGTGATGGTGTGTGAGAAAGTTATGAATTACCATGTTTATAAATGTGATATTGGTGGTATGTGAGTATTATGATTATTATGATAAGAACGTGATTAATTATGATTGTGTACTATTATCAAGATGTTTATAAATCATGTTCATGAGAATGATTATAGATATATGTATTATGTGAAAATTGATGAATATGAGTACTATTATATGACTGTGAAAATGGTTAAGATAGTTTCCTTGGATTTACCTATTGAGCCTCCAAAGCGCACTCCTACTTGAAACAGGTTATCCTCAAGAGTGATGGCTGGACCTAGAGAGTTGCATGATGGTCGTGATAATTGCTGCTATGGAATTTGATGACCAATATATGTTGTTTTTATTCAGTTTTGATTATGGATTAGCAATGTTGTTTTGACCCGTTTGGGCATTGGTTGTAAATACTTTATGATGGTTTGGAGAATTGTTTAAATTTATATTCAAGTAATTTAAGGTTTAAATTTTATAAGACTTTCGTTGGTTATTTAGTATGCTCAATTGGATCATGATATATGGTTTAGATGGTTTTGTCGTATCCAACGTTTAGATCTGAATGTCATTCCCTTGGAAATCTTTGAGATTCCATATATTGGATTCGGGGCGTGACAACATGTAATTCTCACCACTAAACTATAGCTAAAGGATGATGATAAGGTTAAGTAAACTTTATATATATATTAGCTAATTTAAACCTGAGCCCAATCCAAGAAATTAACCGGACCCTACATTTTAGCCTAACCCATCTTTACAGGCTCCTAGCCCTAGCCCAATCCCACCCAAACATAGGGTCGGACTGATCGGGTTAGGTGGGTCACCCGGCCAGGCCATTGCCACCTCTAATGAGGATGTTATGGTCTCTTATTTCATAGGTGTTAGTGCGTATCAACTTCTTGCAGAGAGATAAGGGTTTAAAATTCATTATCATAACTAGTTGTTTTGCCCGTGTTCAGCACAGGTGCATTCACTTATTATTAACATAAATTAGGGCTAGTATCCTAAGATCAAATATTGATGGTTATTGTATAACAATTGAATGGCTTGACTATTATCTCAACAGAGACAAATTAAATGGTTGAAGGCTAAAATAATCACCAATAATATTATATTATTAATTTTTACCTCTTTTATCCAACTGTCGTCAGCCTTGTCTAAATCATACCAACATCATAAATATTGTTACCATCAATATTTGTTAATGTGTTTTAGTTTCCTCATTATCTTTTAACCTAAATGATAAAATGGTTATATTTTGATTGCATTATGAATATTTAAATGGGAATAATAATTTTATGCATGGATAAACAAAATTAAAGAGGTAATAGAGAGATTTTCGGAGTAAATCATAAAGTCAAAGAAATTAATCTTTTATTTTTAACATTAAAAAGGGAAAAAGAAAAAGAATATAAAATCTCATCTTAATTAAAAATAAATTTACATACAAAGTAAATTTTAGAAATAAGGCAGTAGTGTCTACTCTAATATATATATATAGTAGATACTTAACCCTAAAAGGAATAATCATCAATTCATTAAATTCTATCATTTTTCTTTAAGGTGTTTTATTTTAGGGTAATTTATACATACCTCTCTTGAGGTACGCTCAAATTGAAAAGAACTCCCTTCACCTTTTGAAAACTATAATTACCTCCTTCCCATTTGAAAAGAAGACATACTTCTCTTCTGTTAAATATCCATCCAAAGGTTAGATGAAAATTGTTGAAAGCAGCAATTTTAAGATGAAAGTATCCCTTTAATTTATAAGATTCTAAAAAAATAATTATACCGTATAAACTAACCTTGATTAACATTTATACCTTTGTTTTAATTTTTATTTGACTTGGGGTAAAAGTATAAAACACAATAACTTAGAGGGTATTTTTGTCAAATATTTTTTGATTTATTTCAATGGCTGATGTGAGGCAATTAAAGGAATAACCTATTTCACTGATTTAACATCGAGGGTATTTAAGTCAAAAACATAAAAAGGTTAAATCTCTTAAACAGGAGTTTTGTAATAAAAGAAAATTATGATTTCCAAAAAGGTGAAGAGAGGTCTTTGAAATTTATACATGCCTCAAAGGAAAATGAGGTATGTATAAATTACCCTTTATTTTATGATATTTCTACCATTTCCTCCACCCATTAGACTTTCATGTTCTTTCCCGCTTGCCTCTTATTCTGTTTTATTTTTTCTTGCTATTCACTTTCTTTAATATTTTCTTGCTATTCACTTTCTTTAATATTATAATTAATTATTTTTGTACTGTTAGTAATCAATTATACCTACTTCAACTTAGAAAAGTAGAAGATGGTTAACCTCTTCTGCCCTTCCCCAAATGGTTTGGGTTTGGTAAACCATAAATCAGATTTGGGTTTTGGCTCTAACCAACCGGTTGCCATTCAACTATACGTTGATAATATAAATTATATAGAATATATAATTTATAAATAAATATGTAAAACTTATATAGTTAACTTAAAAAGTATTTACTTGTAATATTTCGAATTCTGATTATTGAATTAATTACGTTTAGTGGTATAATTAATTTAAATAAATGAGATAATCTTGTTAATCAACTAGATTAGGAACTAAATAGAATCTGACTTTAATCCCTAGGTCCAGCTTCAGAAAGATTAAGCAAGTCGGGAAATTCGCCCCAACTCGACAATTCCGACAATTAGGGAATTGTTGTGATAATAAATAAATAAAATAGCAAATTGAGTT
>JAUPMG010104522.1:0-12190 GCA_031762675.1 Pachysandra terminalis | reverse complement strand
TTGAAGTCTAACATTTATCGAATTAATTGAAACAAAATTATTTTTCAGATTGAAGAAAAATCTTGCAAAATATGAAGCCTAACAATTTGCAAATTAATTGAAACAAAATTATTATTGAGATTGAAGAAACTGTTGCAAAATATGAAGAATAACCTTCACGTGCAACGCACGTGCACCATTGCTAGTATATATATATATATAAGAGTGGGTAGGAAGCCTCACAGGATGCCACATAAGCAATTTAATACTTTGTTAGCTTGATATGTGTCATCCTCACATGACACATCAAGTCATGTTAGTATATTACTAAAAAACGTTTTCTAATTAATTTGATAAAGAGAATTTAGTACGTTATTCAGCTTTGCGTCTCTTATGTTTACACATACTATCAAAGCTGTAACGTTCGTATAAATGCCTCTCACATTTTTGTGACCCTGATCCTATCATTTAATTTAATTATTAAATGATAAGATAATTAGAATTAAAGCCTTATGATTCAATTGAAATTACAAAGGGCTGGATTGGACCTATTTGTAATTAAGAAAAGTTAGTGATTAATTATGTGATTTTCATGAATTTAGGTGTAATGGGCCTGAACCCAACACAAAGGCATTAATGGACAATTGGGCTGGACAAATTGGCCCATTGGGCAAAGTAAGGGTACTTTGGGCTTTTACTTGATTATTTGAATTTAAGAGATAAGGGGTTCTCCCACTAACTCATGTAACTATCAAAGAGGAGGGAGAAACTGTCTCAGAAGATCAAAGGAAAGAGAAAGAAGATTTTGCATAAATCTAACTTGGGAAGAAGAAGAAAAGGAAGGAAAAAGACATCCGGGTGATTCGTGTTGCAGAAAAATGATTTAGATCAAAGAGACCATACACGGGGTAGGGATTCCTATGTTTCTATGGTATTGGATTTTATGTATGATCTCAATGCTATAGGTATAGTTGATTTGTATTCTGGATGTTAACATGCTTAGATCTAAGATCTATAGGTTTAGGAAGATTATAAACATGTTGGTTGATCTCCATGTTACTTATGATGATGTGTTTATGTATGTTTATTAGATCTCATGATCCATATTTATGTGTTCAGATTTGTGATTATTTGAAGGTTGGAATTCATGATTTATCCTAGTCTGATTACTTGTTAGATCCATGAGAATGAACAAGATTTGTATACATGTCATTTGAGGATTTTGTATAGGGTTTAGAGATTGATTTTGAGTGATTAAAATGTTAGAAACCATTGGGTTTGATTTCTAGTTCAAAACCCTAATCAAAAACCCAGAAGTTAGCCAAGATTGTACGTTCGGTTGGTAGCTCGGCAGCTACCGATTTAGATACCGAAAACCCAGTAAAATAGTATGCTCTCGGGTCTTGCTACTAAGCTTCGGTAGCAGTGCTACCGAGACCTTCGGTAGGTCACTCCGCAACTACTGAGACGCTACCGAAAGTGAAAATTATTTGAGGTCCTCTAGACCAACTACTAAGCTTCGGTAGCTGAGCTACCGAAACCTTCGATAGGACACTCGGCAGCTACCGAGGTCCAATGTACCCCAAATTTTAAAGGGAAGATCTCCATTGGGTTGTGCACATGTCTGTATTGATGGTTTGTGTGCAAAAGGTCTATATTTGGACGAATCATAAGGAATGTATGGAAAGGTACAAAATTCAGATTATCGGATTGATTGGAAGAGTATACGAGGTGTTATCGACTCAAAGCGTTGGATAAGGTCTTAGGACTTTGATTTAAGACTAGTATGATTAGATTTAGTCATGTAGGAATGGTTGGGTGATTAGTGCTTTTAGTTCTAAAGTTGACCTAGGATTGACTTGGGTTGACTTCTGTTTGATTTAAGTTTGAATGTGATGAATTTGACTTGAGTGACTGATTGAGGATACCTAAAGTATCTGTGATTGTGATTGTGTTTGTGTGTGAATGACTTGATTATGATGTGGATGTGTGAGTTTCCACCATGGGTGAAAGTCCCTAAAGGCAATGCAGGGAAGGGTGATTACACCATGGGTGAAAGTCCCTAAAGGAAGGTCTCATAAGGGTGATTACACCATGGGTGAAAGTCCCTAAATATAGAGCTCGATTAAGGGTGATCTGTCACCATGGGTGCAAGTCCCTAAATGAAATGTGAACTTGGATGGGTGAGCTTCCATCATGGGTGAAAGTCCCTAAAGGAAAGAACTTGGATAGGTGTTTCCACCGTGGGTGAAAGTCCCTAATAGGATGGATTGTATGTTTGTATGATTGAATGAGCACGTGACTGGGCTAGGCCTGGTGACACCTTGCATTACATTGCATTGCACTTCATTTCATATCATGATTGCATCATATCTTGCATTGCATTGCATGGAGTTGAATGATTTTGATGACTTGTGATTTGAATGACTGTGATACTTAGGACATGATTGATTATGAACATGAGTGTGATTGTAGTTACTTGGCAGAAGTATGGTGGGACCATGTGGACAAGGGTGTGCTTCCACTATGGGTGAGAGTCCCTACAGGAATGAGACAGGAGAACTGCTCTGTGAGTGCAAGTCCCTAAAGATTGACTATGTGGATGATATGTGTTAGTTAGTAGTAGCAAGGTGGGACCTTGTGAATGTTTATGGGTTGTAGCAAGGTAGGACCTTGTGAATGTTTATTGGTCATAGCATGGTGAGACCATGTAGCATTGTTATGTTTATGGGCCGGAGCATGGTGGAACCATGTAATGTTGCTTATGTGATTGTTTAGCTGTAGCATGGTGGGACCATATAGTGCTGTTGTGAAACATAGTTAAATTATATGTCTACTATGATTTGTTGTTGTCACATGGTGGGACCATGTACGTATTTGTATTGTTTGCTTGAACATGATGGGATCATGTGGGTAGCCTTAGCATAGTGGGACTATGAGAATAGTGATATCTCAACTGGTTATAACTTGATGTGATATGATTTTCATGTGAATGGTAACTGTATATGATGATTATAATATTCATGTTAGTATACAAGATATTGTATGACAGCATGTTAACATACATATGACTGTGTTAGTATGTGATGATTGATAATGCATAAAATGACCTGTGTTGATTTACATGCATAAAAGCTAGTATTGTAGTTTTATAGGATTTCTCTACTAGGCTTCGACTGATCCTTATTTCTATAAGTCCTCTTGGATGATCTGGACTGGCTGGAGATGTGATTGGGTGTGGAGATGCATTTTTCTTTTGAGATGCTTACTATGAGACTCATTACTTTACTTTATTTTATTTTGATTATATCAGGTTGACCATGTTTGGGCAATGAACTGTAATAGGAATTATCCAATTTATTTTATTTGGATTATGGGATTGTTAGCTCCACATGTTTTTGGTTGGACTAGATTATATTAGATTTGATTACATTATTATGGTTTGACAGCTTAATAAGATAAGTTGGGCTGAGGTTTTAATTTTGACAGACTTCCGCTGGTAATTTATTACGGTAAGACTCAGATTCAACCAGGTAAGAGTTGAGGTTGTGGCTGATTATCCGTTATCCATGCTATGGATTCGAAAGTCGATTCCTTGGAATCCTTGAAATCCTATATCTCAGATTTGAGGCGCGACACACATACACACAGTTTCTAACTTCGTTAGCTTTTTGTTTATTTGGTCAAAGTTGCAACGTCAATTTATACCAAAAATTGTAAAGTCAATATAAAAGAAAACTATTAATTTGAAATAGTAATAGTAGGGATCAGTTTGGTAGTGTGTTAATATTCAGCTTTACCCAAAAAAAAAGTGTTTTAATATATGGAAAGTATTAATTTGAAGTAGTTACTGTTTTGAAACCCGATTAGTCAAATCATAAAACCTTGAATTGGTTCCTTCTCTGACCTTTAAGATTCCTAAAAATGGCAATATAAAATATATTCTAAACAATTAAGAAGCAGCTGGTGAACCGGTGACCACTTGAACGGTAAAAGTCATTGAAGTACCAATCATGGTTGCAACGTCCAATTCTGAGTCTTTATTGCCTGCTGAACCCGATTGATTGATCCTCTTTATATCCAGTATGTCTAGCCAAGCTTCAGAATATTGGGTTGGAAGAATAATTTTGATGGGAGGCTAAAATTATTCCTCTAACCCAACATTAGTTTTCCAGCTTTCTTCCCAAATACCCAAAACGCTTGTGTGCGTCTTGAACTTCTCATCTCTCTCTCTCTCTCTCTCAATGGTGCCTTCATTGTATAATTAGTCCCTTTCTTTCTATCTCTGATCTGAAGTGTGCCGATCAAAGTATCCCATTTCATGGCCAAAGAAGTTCTATGATTATGGTGAGACTGCATGGATGGCAGCTCTCACAGCTTTCAGGTTTGTTTTTCATTTTTGGTTGAGTAGACCTCTTCACTTAATTCTCTCATTTTTCTAATATACTAATAAGAGTGTGTTAACCAATGGTTTCATGATGTGGGTAAATGCTCCATTGTTCATGTCTGGGTTTTTCTCAGTTCATGTGAAAATGCTCCATTTATTATTCATTGTTCATGATATGGGATCTTACGAGCAAACCAGGAAGTGCAGAAATGTAGTTTTTCTCATCATCGATTTTGCATTCTGGGTGCCAATGACCATGAACTCCAACTTTGAATTTAATCAAGGAAGCCCACTAAGGTAAGAATAGATGGTTACCCTCATTTACTCTTTGGTTTCTCATATTTTTACCTTCTCGATGAACAAACAACTGTTTTTTACTTAGCAATATATTCACTCAATCCTTTGCTACCAAGGGACTCACCCAAGAAGACATGGTTGCACTTTCTGGTAAAGCTTCAGAATTATTCTACTCCAATTCAAATCCTCTTCCACTACTCTAATTACATCTCCTGTTACTCTAAACCGAATAAAATTTGTTTGCGTACAGGATTTCATACCATCGGTCGTTCTCATTGCACTTCCTCCATTCAGAGATTGCACAACTTCACCACAACCCAGCGACAAGACCCGAGTTTAAACCCTTCTTATGCTAACTAACTAAAGCAACAGTGTCCAAAGCATCCACATGAAAGAATCGTCAGTGTCCAAAAAGTTCTGATGTGTTTCTTCTTTTAATATTTTTATTGCTACATATTTTAGATTTACTGTTCTAAACATCGTTCGATTATGGAGATGATATGATGTATGGTATGCCCTCATGGATGCAGAACAATAATCATGGCTACAGATGCAACAACTCTTTATGGATCGTTTGGCTTGGAGGAAAGTCCACATCTTTAGTCATTCAATGGGATCTTGATTCCATCTTTTGAAAAAATAATATTTTTCGCTTCCAGTTTGAAAGTGTGTAGCTTATTTTAGTAATTTATCTCTAAAAATCCAAATTTGGATTAACAGTTTATAATCTTATTTTAGAATAATTGTGTGATACAAATCTCTATTACAAGAGTGTAGAAACAAGAATAGAGCCCTTATTTCAATTGAATATTGGAATTCCATTCATTATATTAAATATTTACTTTTAATTCAACGTAAGAGTTAATCTTGAATATTGGAATAATGATAATACTTCATAAATTACCTCCATGACTTCTTTTTTATTTAATTTTTTTCTCTCTTGTATGTTATCCATGTCCGTGCAAACTCTGTTTTTTCCACTTTTAGTACATCTATTTGATCATCCTCCTATGTAATTGTAATACGAACTATTAAAATTATTAATTCAGAAATAATATTTAGGAAATAAAAATTATTACATTTTTAGAATTTTTTATTTAGTTTACCTAATTTTTTGAATTACAAATTAGGATTATTAGTCAATAAAATTTATTTTATCATTTTTATTTATATTTAATAGATATTTTCAATTACATCTTTACCACTTTTATTATTTGTAGCTAACTAGATATTTTCTCAATCATATATCCAAGATAAAATTTTGAGAAATGTTTTATTATTTTTATTATTTAATTTTAAGGATTGATGTTTTTGATAAAGTTTTGTATTTTTACTTAAAATAAAATTTTAACTTTATTTTTAACTAATTCATTTATATATCGATTAAAATAAATTGTAAAATATATTTATAATTCCAAAGAAATCCTATTGGATACTTTAATATTTTGTTTTTAATGTGTTCAAATATTTTTAACTTTTTTTTTCTATGTTCTTTATCTTATAACTAATTCTTGAAGTATTGTTTATAATTGGTAAAAATTTATTCCTTAATTATTTATTTTTTGTAATTTCTTCCATGAATAAATAATTTAATTATTATAATAATAATATAATAACAATATATTTTCAAATTATTTTTTCATATATTATAAAATAAATAAATTTTATTTTGTTCTTATACATCCCATGCATAGCATGGGTTTTCTGCTAGTTATATAGGATGGCCCATATCTTGGTGATGTGGCAACATCACCCGCTTACAAGTGTTGTAACAGGGAAAGGTTGGACCGTGTCTACTAGAGCTTTCTTCACAGACGATGCTTTCGTTTTTGCAATCCTGCAAAAAAGAAATAATAACGAGTTTTTGTTCTGGAAGATCCAAGCACTATCCATTACCAGTTTCGACACAAGCTACTATTCCATTAAGATTTTAAACATCTATGGGCAAAGATGTATGGATATTGTTAGTGCCATAGTAAAATATGTCACCCATTCGTTTGTCAATTTCATCACAAGACCATGTTGACGCATCCGCTAGCTCTACAATAAGATCAAGACCAGAAAGCTCAAGTTATGGAAGACCAAAAATGAACCCTAAAATACACTAGAAATAAGCCTTAAAATACCTTAATTAATGGGTAATTTATTGTGTTATAATGGCCCTTGAATCCATCATGTAAAATGGATTTTGCTGTGTCTCCGGTTAACCGAATACACAGCTTGGTTAATCAAAGGATGCCTACAGGGCCCAAGGGGTCAGTTAACCGAGGACACTCTTCATTTAACTGAACTGACCTTTAGTTAAAGCTTCGGCTAACCAAGAGGTCCTCTGGTAACAAAACCCATAGCTTGAGTTTTCTCAAGCTTTGGGCCTCGATTAACCGAAATCTTCCTTCAGCTAACGGAAGGAACAAACCAACTAGCCGTTCGGACGTCAAAACTAACCGTTAGGAAGGAATATAGCCGTTTGGGGCTTCTTCGGTTAACCAAAGGACTAACCGTTGGAAAATTTCTCAATAAATGAGAACATTTCAAGGCTAGTTAGAGTAGAGGAGTTTTTAGAGACTTGAGAGTTAAATTGAATACACTTCTTAGGCTCCTAAAAACACTTTTCCCACTAGTCCAAAGCTTCTTAGGAATATCACATTGAGAATTGAAACTCACTAATCGAGTATGAAGTGGAAACCCTCAAACCTCTAGAACTTGGATGAACTCATAAGTACACCCTAAGGTCTGTTTGGATTGTGAGAAATTTAATGAAAAAGAAAAGAAAATCAATTTCCTCTATTTGGTTTAGTTGAAAATACGAGAGATAAGAAAACAAAGGAGAAAATAGTTCTAAGATTATCTTTTTCAACTGCCAAAATTTTTTCATTCAAATTTGAGAAAATTTTGAGAGAGAATCTTTTAGAGGGACAACTACATTATGTTGCCTACTACTAACAGTCTGACACTATCATCGCTTATTAGTAATTATTGCCAAACCATGACTACACATTGCTCACCACCACTTTATGGTGTCACCAACACCCATCACCATTATTTAGCACCACCACTACAATGGCTGCCGCCTATCATCACCACCCACCCACTACCTATCACCACCACCCATCACCATTATTTACCACCACCATTGTCGTCGCTACCGCTTATCATCATCCACCCACCCCCACCATCACCCATCACCATCACCGGTCACCACTATTTACCACCTCCATGAACCATAGCATACACTACCACTGCCTACCATTACCACCCATCACCACCACCCGCCACCACAGTGACCACAACATATCATCGCCTACCAACACTACCACCCATCACCACCACCATCCATCACCACCACCCACCACCACTAATTATCACCACCATGAACCACAACATACCACCACCACTCGCCACCACTATTAACAACAACCCCCCACATTGCCCACCACCATACATCATCACAACCTACCCTCCTCACCACCCATCCTCCACCATCACCTATTATCATCACCACCTATCATTCACCATCATTGCATACAACCACCTTCCTTGACCTACCTACCTACCACTGTCGTCACTTTGTCTCATTGCTTATCTATGAAATTTTATTTTCTTTTACATTTTCTAGTTTTACACAAAAAGGAAAAAGATTTTAGTTTCCTTAATTTCTTTTCTTTCCTTTTCCTTTTCTATTTCTTTTTCACTTTCTTTTCTCTCAATCCAAACAAACCCTAAGACTTCCTAGAGTAAGGACTTCCTAAACCTTAGTTGGGCACTAGATTGGTAAGGAGCAAGAACAAAGGGGGCCAAAGCTTAAAGATCAAGTTCAAGCATGAATAACACTACAAAGTTAAATTTTTCTTCAAAGAGGCAAGTGTTCATTTTGTTTTTACTGTCAAATCTTATGTATGGTGGATGTAGGACTTAGTAACTGAACCACTTTAACTAAACCTTGGAAGCTGTCTCAGTTAGCCCAAGTATAAAACTGAATGGTTGGTAGGTAAACCAATGTACAAAACCTACAAGTGTAAGGGTTGGCCGTCAACCCATTGAAAACCTAGCTTAGTGAAATCCGAAGGCCATCGGGTTGGTGCTCTTAGGAATGGATGTAGGTCATTTGACTGAACCACTATAAATTGCTTGTCTTTTGTCTCTTGTGCTTGATATTTATGTTTGCGCACTTTAGATAAATGTACTAGAATAGATATATCCTTTCATAAACTTAAGCAAGTGGAAGACATGATGTGCTTCAAGGATCGTGCATACAAGATTTAAATATAAGCATGAAATAAAGCATGAAGGACAAAAGATCTAATTATGCATACAAGGATATAACTACAAAAGTATATATACACAGTTAGATGAAAGGAGGCTGAGGGAAAGCGCGGGCTAAGTGCAGGCCCTGCCGAGAGCAAGCTCGAAGGCAAGGGGAAGGGAGGCCGAGGGCAGGCCCGCGCTCAAGGGAAAGGTATCCCAAGTGCAGGCTTTGCCGAAGGCAGACCCGCGCTCAAGGGAAAGGCATCCTGAGTGCAGTCCCTGTCGAAGGCAGGCACACGCTCAAGGGAAAGGCATCCCGAGTGCAGGCCTGTGCTGAAGGGAAAGTCTTCTCGATTGCAGGCCCTGCCAAAGGCAGGCCAGCGCTCAAGGGAAAGGCATCTTGAAGGTAAGGGGCTGAAGGCAAAGGGGCGGCCGAATGCATTCAGATGAGGGTTAAAACTTTCATTTTTTTTTATAGAAAGTACCATGTACCACATAATTTTCAAAAAAATCCCGAATGCCACATAATTTTTAGAAAAAACCCCAAATACCACATATTTCACATAAAAAGTCCCGAATGCAAGCTTTTAATTACAGAATGAGCCCTGAATGCAATTTTCTTCACAGGAAAGGCTCGGAATGCAAATTCCTTCATAAACAAATGTCTGGAATGCCAATTTCTCCACAGAAATAGGGCTTCGGACAGTCAAAATGCGTAGGAGCAAGGTCCGAAAGGACCGTACGCACATAAAAAGGGGACGTTATGCAAAATAAGAATATTAAAACTAATAAGGGAAGAACCATAAAGCTGGTCATACCTCTTAGAAGGCTTGTAATATGAGTCGTATTTGTCAAAGTACGTAGAATAGATGTCCACAACAGAGTCGCCAAAATGTTGATGCGGAAATTGTGCTACTTGACCTGCTTTAAGCCACTAATCGGAATTAAGCTGATTAAAGGGGCGTAAATCGCGCAAACACGTGATGACGTCGTGTGTCGGTTGTTTCTGCACTCCCGGAGTTGGATAAGATCTTGTTTGGGCATGTAGGATGTCCCAACCGTCCACCTAGACCATCGCACGGCCGTTCAGACGGCGCTACGCCGATCATCGACAAACACAAAAAAGAGAAGAAGAGGGAGGGGGAGAGCCATGGTTCGGCAATATGCCTAATCCACGGGGGTCACCTCATAGGAGGTCTTTTCCACTATTTAGAAGTATAGGGAATACAATGAACACCCCAATCATACGAGGATGAAGAAGGAAATAAGAAAGAAAGAAAAAAGAGGAAGAGATAGAGAGATGGCAGGAAAGATGTTTCCTTCGGATACAAGAGTGTCAAGCATAACAACAAAATGCGATCTTTTCTCTCCTCCTTTTGCCTTTTAGATATTTTAGATTCTTCAGATGTTCAGAGGTTGTCTGATTGTTGTCTGATCGTTGAAAGATTGTCTCATGATTCAGAGTTTTGATGCTCCGATTTGAGAGATGCCTCCTGATTTTTCTTGTTCTGAAGTAGTCCTTTTATAGCCTGGTTTTACTTGGCCTCTAAGTAGACTTGGCCTTGAAGTCTTGAATGAGGAGGTTCCATGTGGAAGTTGAGTCACATGTAGATAGCTTATATAAAAAAAAAATATGAATCAGGACAAGTGTTATTCAGTCAAGTGTCCTGAGAGGTGCTTTAGAATATCCTCGTGCATTAAAGCATATCCTAAATGCCATGTGTATTTCAACACGCTTAAGTTATTTCCAGAAGGTACGAAGAGTCAGCTCAAATATGAAAACTTACTCTGTGATTGGTTGTTTTAGATCTAGCAGAACACGGATACAATGTCACGTGTTACATGCACAAAGATCTAAAAGAAATGTTTCTAGTCTTGCTGCCATTCCAGATAAGACAAAACCCCCATTTAGATAAGCTATACAACAGATATTAGAAGTAGTTGAGGTTTTATCACGTGCTGTTCATTTTGAGGAATCTATCTTAATCAACTTTAAAGTAAATGAGTTACTTAAATGTCATAAATACCTTTCTGGACTTTGTATATCTCGAGGGAACTCCCTTTGGCGGCTATCTTCCTTCGAAGTAGGCCAAAAATAACTCTGTACATTTACAAGGTGACCAATGTACTCTCGAGTTATCTATATAGAGAACTCAAAGTTGAGTTTCTCAGTAGGGAACTCGTTTTCATGATCAATAGTCCCTGTAAAGAAGAGTTTACCTTGGAATCCTTTAAGGTTTATAGATACAGTAACCAATCCAAGTACCCTCAACTTTAATGAAATCAAAAGTAAATATGCTCCCTTGTGACCTCCTTTGAAGTAAAGTGAGAGGAAGTTTCTCAAAGTTCACAGAAAATTATCTTCAGGAATTGTTTCCTGGAGATGGTGTAATTTTGACTTCTGAAGCTCTTTCCACTAGGGATTTACTTTTGAACTATATTACTTGAAGGTCTGTTCAAAATATTACTTGAAGTCAGTTCCTAAGGATGAATAAGAGTGACTTCGAATTATACTTCACAATTTTAATGCGTTTAAGAGTGCATTTGAGGGGGTAAACCCATATCTTTGTCCTTCGAGCAAGACAAAATCCTAGTATTTTTTAGGGTGACTGACGATTTAACCATCTCGATGTGGTTAGCCTTCGAATTCACTTAGCAGGAGGAAACATACATGCTTTGAGTTCACCATTTGGAGGTGGTTGGCCTTCGAGTTCACCATATGGAGGTGATTTTCGAATTCACCATCTGGAGGTGGTTGGCCTTCGAATTCACCTTAGTAGGAGGAAACATACCTCCTTTGAATTCGCCATCTGGAGGTGGTTGGCCTTCAAGTTCACTTCAGTAGGAGGAAATGTGCCTCCTTCGTGATCCACTCAAGAAAAAATATGATAAATGTTCCTTCGAAGTCTCTAAGTGTGACTTTTGAGTTATAAGGCATAAAATGTGCCCTTGAAGAGCTCTCTTCAAGGAAACTACCTTTGAAATGTGAAGGTAAAGCAATAAGATCACTCGAAGTCTGTTCTTAGGAATGAATAGATGTAACTTCGAGGTTTTATTTGAAGTTTCATATGTTTGAAGAGTTCATTCCCTGTATCTGTCCTTCGAGAGGACGTGTCCTATTTTCACAGGGAATAGAAATCCTTATTTTGTCACGCCCCGCTCTCCCAGACGCACACGTGTCAGCACGAGTGGGGTCTGGAACGCAACGCCGTGACCTTCACCCTCACGGATCACCAAAACTAACCATCATAATATAAAAGAGGGTGGGAAACCATAACTAAA
>JAUPMG010104521.1:4639-25990 GCA_031762675.1 Pachysandra terminalis | reverse complement strand
TCCGTAATTTGTCTTCCTTGGATAAAAGCACTCTGGTTGGGAGACACCAATAAGCCGATAACTCCTTTCAATCTATTGGCCAACACTTTGGCAATGATCTTATACACACTGGTTACCAAGCTAATTGACCTAAAATCCTTAATTTTTGTAGCTCAACCTAGAGGACACAAGCGCCTCACCTTATTTTCGATCATGGGGTATAATTCCCAGGACTCCACCAATGTGAACGGCTCCTTGTGATTCATACATAAGTCGATCTACTAACAAAATTTCACTCTCATAATTCGGGTATTGGGCTTCACCAATGTGAAAGGTCCCTCACCTATCATAATTCGGATGTTGGGCTTCACCAATGTGAAAGGTCCCTCACCTATCATCTTCCCACAATTCTCTTGAGAATGAACAAATCAATTGGTTTATTGGGATGATCAGTCCCTCAACACATGCAAGTACAAGTCTCCTCACCTATTATGATTTCCGGATCATAATATTCTCGGTATATCATAATCTCCAGCAATCTGAAATTATGATGGTCAAGTCAATGCATTAGACCAATACAAGGTCATTATGCAATAGTATAGGCATATGCTGTGCAAGTGAGAAAGTGCGCATTAATTAAGCAAGCAAAGTATGTGTACAATGTGTAATATGACCTAACTAATCATGATGGCAGTGAACATACAAGTAATGAGGACTAATTAGTATGGTAATAATGAATAAGGATTCACATCAAAGTATCCTCAATTCATAAAGCACATGCATACAAGGTATAATATGGTTTAGTTAACATGGTAACAATGATTATGAGAGTAAGTCAAATATCTCATGTTCATCAAATATAGTAATTAGGACCATAGAGAAGTCAGTATATGCAATATGAATTCAAGTCAAACATCAATAATTTTAGCAAACATGGTAATTAGCTTCATAATGAGATAAATATATAAAATAAGCATATTCGAGCAAAACTAATATCATAATTAATATATTTAGTTCCAAACAATCAGGCATGTAAAATCTCATGTCAAACTGTCCAACTTGGGAAATCTCGGTAGACTGAGGGTCTTCCGAGTGGGTTCGGTAGACGTTCGGTGGACTCTTCGGTATGCCAAAGGGTCTGCCGAAATACACCTTAGGTTTCTAGGTTGGTCAAACTGTCAGATTCGGTAGGTTCTCGGTATGCCGAGGTGTCAGGCTCGGTAGCTTTTCCAGTAAGTCATATTTTTGGTCTGAGATGCTCGGTAGGGTTTCGGTAAGGTCTCGGTAGGTTTTATAGAATTCAAAATATCAGATCGTTACGTTCAATAGGGTCTCGGTATGCCGAAGAGGCTGCCAAAGGTGTTTCTGGGTTGGTTCGGTGGTCTGTTTGGCATGCCGAGGAGGCGGCTAAACCTCGGGGTTTGGTCAAAAAGTCCATAATTCATCATCTTCTTCAACTCAAATCTCAAAACACTCTTAAGTAACTATAGTTAATATTGAATTCCCGAACAAAACCCTATAAATAGATCATACAAACCAATACTTTTAAATAAACTTACCATCTCCTACCATTAAAACTTGGAAAACAAGTAAAGCTTTTGAAATACTTCATACACAATTGAAAAACAACAATGCTCCTATTAAAATCATAAATAATGATATCCTTGAGTACTTACCTTGCTCTGACGTTTGGTGTAGAGAGTTACACCACTTGATCTTCTTCTTCTTCTTGTTCTTCAGCAATTTCCAGCAATGAATCTAACCTCTAATGATCCTATGTTTATATAGACACTTAGAGACTCTCTTATTACAAACTATTAACTTTTAATCTCAGCCCTTAGATGGATATTTTAATTCTCAACTCTTAGATGGATTTCCTAGCCCATGTGGGTTAGTTTCTTATATTGATTTCCTTCTAATTCTGTTTTTAGAAGCTTAGCTTTAATTTAAATAGCCTTAGTTTCTAGAAGCTTTTCCTTTAATTCTGTTTTCCAGCCCATGTAGGTTTCTAATTATAAGCTTTTAATCTTAACCATCCAATGGGAATTGAATGTTCCTACGAAATCCTAGCTATTGATTTATTTATTGAGATTCCTACAAGATCTCAACCACACGTCATAACTTAAGAAGTTATGATTGTGTGTGATGCACTTAATTTCCTATTGCTACAATCACAATCAGTCAAAAGTCAAACATAATAGCTAATTACTAATTTTTTTAAATCAACCCCTAATTTTCTATTAATTACATATTAGCCTTATTATTATTGTTGGGTTATTACAATGGCCCTGCCCAGAAGGCCTACTCCATAAGATTTGTATCTCTCCTCTCTCCTCTGAAACTCGTGTTGCATCGATGACCAAACAGCAGCACGATACTATAATCTCTCTCGCTCCATGACACAATAAGATGGATATGTAATGCCATCATCATCATCACCATATGTCGGTCAACGTGGTGATTCCCTCACTTTATGACAAATACTCTCCTTCTATTGCTTCTTGTCCTTCTTAAGTGTACTACCTTCCTCCAAATGATCAGCTATCTGCTTCTTTACTTCCGGAGGCACCCTTAGACAATCCCGAACGTTCTTATATCCGTGCGCTAGGTGTTCTTTAAGTCGAGTCACACCCCCACTCTTCATGACTTGGCCGCAATAGTTGTATTAGGACTTATTTTTGTTATTTTCGAACATCACCCCGTGCTGCCAACCGATATCTTGCCTTCTATTTTCCATATCTGAAATGAAATGCATAAAAACCGAAGAACAATAATCAAAATTTTCATTTATAATAAGCTATTCGTATTAATTATGTTGCTAGTTTTTCCAACTTTTTCCATGTTTTCTTTATTTTTTTAATTTTGTCATTATTTACGATAATATAATAGTTATATTCTTAAGTCATGCTTTGTTTCAATTTTTCAATCTGTTTATCATTTTTTTTATTTTATTTTTCAGAAAATTTAAACAGTGTCATAGTTTATATTTATTGACATATCATTATTTCAATTTTTTTAATCTGTTTTTCATTTTTTTTTAATTTTTGGAAAAACTAAACAGTTTCATAAAAATATTAATCAACATATAATAATTATTTTAATTGTCTTAAAAAAATTTCAATTTTTTCATAGTTTTATTATTTTCATTTTTTTATTTTTAGTTTTTTTTTATTTTTCAGAATTATTAAACATGCTATTTAAATATCTTAAGTCATGATTTGCAGACTTTTATTATTTAATATATTACATAAGGACTTGTATGATATTTAAATATTACTAAATGTATTTTTTTATTATTTTTTCATCTAAAAAATTTAAATAAATATAAATATTTTTTCAATAAAAAAAAAAAACACACTAATGACACACATCTGTAGATCGGGTGTCATTAGACATTATATATTAAATCCATAATGTTTGCACAAGATTTAAGAGGGTAATATGAAAAACATTTGGAGGTTACCTTCAACCGTTGAAGAAATGCTTGAATCTCCACAAAAGCTTCGAGATCCTACTGTAACTTTGTTAGATTTGTGTTTCAATCACAATTCTAGCTTGAAAAGGAGGAGATGTGAGAAAAAAAAATCTCAAGTGTAGAAGGAGAAATGAGGGTTTCTCTCGAAATGTCGCTGGTTTTGTGCAACATTTGAGCAAAATCCACATTTTATAATGAAATATCGCACGTGTCGCTCTACACATTCCACATTAAAAAAATTTGAAATTTTTCCCAAATATCGGGCGACATGTCGCTCGATATTGGTGACATGGGGGAAAAAACGAAATCTGGCGATTTACAGCCAGATTTCGTGTCGCCCTTGGGCAAAAAGCCGACATGTCGGTGAAATTGCATACATTGGCCCTCACATAACATAGATCTCATGCACATGTAAGTGAAACACATGAAATTCAAGTAAATATGTCTTTCATATTTAAAACAAGTATATACATTTATATCATGCTTTGAAACTTATAATATTAAGGTAATCATTCAAACAAATGCATTTCACACCTTTCAAAATCAACCAAAACAGATAACAAGAATTTTTAATGAAAACGGAGTGTAATTTTGACTTAGTCTGAAAACGTTAACTTTCATAAGACTATTTTTGCAAAAGGTGCCTATCCTAGGATCTGGATTTATATGGAGCACCCTTAATTTATAAGATGCCTTTTAAAATCGTGAGGCACAAGTGCCAAAGCGGACAATATCTTGTGGATTGGGGTCGGGATGTTATACTTGCCTATGAAAAAAGCAAACAGATAGAAGTTAATCCATTGGTGGTTGCTTCTTCTTTTACTTTTGGTTATATTTTTTAACTATTCATTTCATTCAACATGGAAATTAAGTGGTATGACTTTTTTTTTTTTTTTTGAAGCCCCCTACGACCAACATTAAGTGGTATGACTTATTGTAGACAATTATTCAATAATTCATTTTTTGTCAATTATCACAATGAGCTTCAATCAAGTTAAATTCAGGCTGTTGTAGGTTTAACCAATGTTGTGTTTGCTCTCTAGTGAATTAGGATACTGTTGTATCAGGTTTATGGATTTTTGATGACTTTTTTTTATTCTACGTTCTTCAGCAAATTGATTCCAATTGAAAATGATTTTCTCATGCAGACTGGATGAATCAAATACATCCTTACTGATTATAAAACCTGGACCCAAAGATGCTTTTATTAAGAAGGAGAAATACATTCAATCAAAGGTACTTAAGTTTTCTAGTTCGCTATATCATCTATGTATGACTATTACATGCCTTGCATTGATCAAGTGTTGCAGATTGTTTATAATATATTCGAAAGATTGTCACTTTTTTGATAATTAGACCCCTCACTTTTCCCACTGAACCTGTGCCTGAAACAACATGATTTGGGTATGAGTATGCAATGTCTCCGACACATCAGGCCCATGTCCAAAATTTTAGATGTAATTTTGTTAGATTATAATATAGGCACATGCAACATTTCGGGGCCAGCTCATATGGCTTTCTTTCTTATTTAAAGCATGTATTTTTTTCTAGTGAATAATTAATACATTGACCCATAGCCAAGGTTTTGAAGGTTGATTTTACAGGATACATGATATCTTTAGAATAGGGATATTTCAATGGGTACTTGCTCCTTTGCAATATTTTCTATAACAATGCTAAGAGGAAACTTTCCTTATGTGGGATATTGATATAGGGGAATTTGTTAGAAAATTCACAAGACTTCAAAAAATAAAAACCATTCACATAACTAACAGGTGGAACCTTTCTATCCAAATTCTTGTCTACTTAGACATGTGGACCAGACAAATTCAATGCCTATGGACATACCCTACACCTAAAACAGCTACCTGAGTGCTTGTAGCCTAGGTCAATAATTCTAAAGGATATCCTTGCTTTAAAATTATTTACTTCAAATTGTTTGCTAGCGTTCGCTTCACCTTCCTTCCTACTTGGTTTTTCTGAATCGGGATATTAGAAGGTTAAAAATCCAGATGTGAGGCAGATCTGGAAAAGGGAAAGCAGTTGTCAACCCATTGTACCATAAACAACATGCACCTAGAAACCTTAAAGTGTAGTGTAGCCCTCAGGATCATCATGGACCAAGATCCAAATGGATCAATCTTATTGAGAGGTACTGCCCAAGGAAAGGAAAAGGTTACTTCCAGATCAGGGATGATAAGGATCAGTCCATTGGCTCGATTAACTCGCTCATTCAAAAACCATAAAATCGAGAAGTTAAACTATAACTGTGATATTACTAAAATCAGTGATTTCAAAAGTGTTTATGGAATTATTACAACAGGTCGATTTAATAAGTATTGGGTGGCCATTTAGTTGCCTATTATACTTGGGTCAAAGGCTCTTCGAGACAAAGGCACCCATAGGAGTGGTGTTAGTTCCCATATTCCTTCTAGTCTCGTTTGATTTCAAGAGCCTCCTCCTCCCTTAAACAACAATTTGATGGGTTTGAGAAGAAATGTATTCACTTCGAAGGAAGGACAATGAAAGCTCAGTCCTTGTTTGCTCGATGAAGGTATCCATTTTATCATTCCACTACAACCACTCCAATCAATCCAAACAAAAGATTGCTTCCATTCAATCCGTGCGTTATCCGGGTACAATGAGTAAGCCATAGTTGTGTGTGATAGTGATCTCTAAACGAATCGTTTGCTTTTTCGAACAAAGCTTTATTAGGGTTGGCTCCCTATTTTTCAACCATTATAGCTGGTGTCGACCAGCTTTGCGATACGGATGGACACAAAGAAGAATGCAACTCGCAGATTGGCAACCTAAAGTATATGCGTTTTAAGATGGATAACCCTTTTGACTTCCTATCCTCGTGACCGTTGTTTACAATATGCCATCATATTTTTGTATGGCTCAGCGTTGATGAGGTTTACCCTGGGAGGACGGGTCATTTGCGGAAATGGAAGGCTTTTTCCAAGCGGCTCATTCATTCTTGGAAAATGTCATGCAAGGTGTTAATCCAAGCGACCCAGAAGTTCACAAAAGAATTCAAGCCTAAATGCTGATTTTCATTCAATAATTTCGAAGACTATTTACAACTTTCTCGTAACATCTATTCATAAGAAAATAAATACTAAAGCCTAAGTTAAGACTCAAATAACTAATTTCAGCTCTCTGTACAATCTAATCTCAGTCATATACTTGTAACTTAAATAGCCCTGCATGTGCATCCAGTTTGAAAATCCTGTTTTCATTCCAAATAATTGGAGTCTAGATGAAAGTCATGGGATACTTCTTGTATATATTGTAAAGAGCTTTTCGAAGCATCTAACAACTTCTCAATCTCATATCTCAGCAGAAAGTTACAGTCTCCAAAAGTTGGCTTATTGATTAGACCTCAGTTTCCAGCATCTATGCATCGTGGCTTAGATGTATATTAATTTCAAGGTAGTCAAGGCATCTAGACAATGCCAGGTCAATGAGCCCTTCTCTGGTTGAGCAATGCCTAGGTTAAAGAAAAAATCATCAATGACTCTCAAAGGATGATGGTTTACTTGATCTTTACTGCTACCAAATAGTCCATTACAGCGAGTTATCAAAAAACATGAAAAAAGACAGTCTGTGTTTAAAGAAGATGCAAAGTCATGATCATCAAAAATATCATAATCATCACGATCTTCATATTGCTTTTCTTCTTGCAAGCCCCTCCCATTCTCATTGGATTCATCATTTGCTTCAATAATGTAATTTTTTTCAACATATGACTCATCAAAATCAGCTAAAGATTATCTTCAGTAACTTTTCCATCAAACCTACTTCCTTCTGCTTTGTGCTCCATGTCAATCGTCAACTGATAATAACTTAGGGCTTTCAATTTTTTCTTTCACTCCTCCTTTATACCATTAGATTTAATAATAGATTAATCCCTTTTCATTCTTAAGATATATATATATTTTTTTGATATAACTCAATCTATAATAAAAATAATAAAGTGATGAATTTACACTTAATGGATAATATAAATTCAGTTATTTTAATGTATGTCTAATGCAGCCACCATATACGCCTAAATAATTACCACTCAAGTGCCTCTTATGTGCCACTAGGCAATTACCTGCATTAGCGTGGTTTAAGTTGCTATACCGCTTGACAAAGTGAAGGAGACGCATAAGCATTATCTAGGTGACACTTTGATTAACTGAATGCATAATGATTTTGTAGCACGTATCCTTCTATCCAACCTTTTGTAACACCCTTTTGTTATTAGTTGGTTGCCTAAAAGCATAATCATCCTTGTAGTTCTCATCTTCTAAATGTCTTCAAAAACTCTCCACGACACTAGATCAACATAAAATTAAGAAAGCGTTGGCAAATTCATTATTAGTCATACATACTCTCAAACACCATCTATTTAGCTAATGCTATCTTAGGAATTTCACCTAATTCTTCTTTCACAAATCAGATTCATGTTTAACAAGTAGTGGTTTAAGTGGTTATGAATCACCTTGTCACTATTGAAAATATCTATCTTGTGACATGAGTTTCCACCAACAATCAAATGGATTTCTTCAAAATATTCATCAAAAACTAGTGGAGACTTTTTTTTTTTTTATGAATTACCATCAGTGAAAATATATATATATATATGCAAAAGTACAAGTAAAGGAAAAAAGAAAAACAGTAGGCCGGCACTCAAGAAGAGCACCAAACCAAAAAACAAAAAACTGCATTACCCTCCAATCATACATCAGCACCAATCATCTCTACCATAGGTAGCCCCACAAACATCCCGACCCAAGCAATACCTTCTCTCTCCAGCCGATCTGCCACCCCATCACCAGATCTAGGGATATGGACATGAATCCTCTCACCCAAAGATCTGGCCAATGGTTAACCTGACTAAATGAATATATCTCCATTGGCAAGAATTCAGCCTGGACATCCATGAGATCACGGACGAAGAGTCGCTCTCAAACACCACCTGTGAAAATCCTACTCTGATAGCCTCCCTACAACCCATAAGAAGAGCCAACAGTTCCACCCTCATGGAATCCCCCTCTCCTACTGGACCCGAGAATGTATGCACAACATGGCCAACATGATCTCTGAAAATCCCCCCTATCCCTAAAGCTCCTGGATTACCTAAAGATGCCCCGTCAAAATTACCTTTCAGGAATCCAAGTGGTGAGGGGCTCCACCGACTCACCATCGATTGTGCCAAAGGGGACATAAAACCAAACCCAAACCAACTCGTCATCAAGTCCAACATAGAGATCCCTCTGAAGGCAAGAAGGACCACAATCCAAGAACAGACCAAAGATAATATCGCGTCAATAATCGACCCTGTCAGTCTACCCCTCTCCTAAAAGATTCTTGAGTTCCTCTCTCCCCACAAAACCCATAGAATCGCATGCCAGACCCCCCGACACATCAGCCTACCCCTCACCCCCAAGCCCGGGAAACGCCACTGCACTAGTAGATCACCAACACCCTCTGGCATAATCCACAGAAACCCCAATCTGCGCAAAAAGAAGATCCAAACCTCCGAAGCCACCTTGCAATGAATGAACAGATGATTGACCGATTCCCCCTCCTCTCTGCACATGACGCATATATGAGGCGATAACACACAGGACGGCCACCTTCGTTGCAGATGGTCACAGGTGTTGATCTTATATAGAATTGCTGTTAAGGCAAATGCCTTGACTCTAGGCGGGACAAAAGGCGTCCACACCCAACGATGGGGAAAGGAAGACTGCGAAGGAAAATGAGGCCTGTTGATTGAGAAAAAGGATCGAACCGATAAAGAACCACTACTACAAGGAGACCAAATCCGTTGATCCCTGACCTCTGGACCAATAAAAACACCTTCTACCTCTGCGAGTAAGGACCCAATCTCAAGCAACTCTAGAGGTCTTTGGTCACGACGAAACCCAAGATTCCAACAAGGACCAGAATCGGACCAAGAAAGGACCTCAGACAAAAATGCATCCCTACTGGAGACCAATCTAAAAGATGAGGGAATCGAATAGCAAATATAGACTCCCCCACTACAAGTCATACCAAAACCGAACCTGAAGACCATCGCCAATACAAAACTGAACATGACTCAAGAAGGAAGTAAAGAAGATATCTCTCTCCTAATACTGGTGCTGGAGCATCTAGCTGATGGGTTACTGTCCCAGCCATTACAGTATTGTAGATGACTTTTTGCCACAGTGCATCTCTCTCCCTACTGAACCTCCATAGCCATTTGTCCAGTAGAGCTGTGTTGTGCCAAGTGATATTCCCCAAGTTGAGACCACCCTCCTTTCTTGACCTACACACCGACTCCCATCTAACAGGATGACATTTCCCCCGACTCCCCCCCTCTCAAAGAAAATCTCTCTGAAATTTTTCCAACAGCTTCACCACCCTAGCAGGAGCTCTAAACATAGAAAGGTAGTATACCGGAATATTAACCAGAGCTGCCTTAATCAATGTAATCCTACCCCCAAGCGATAGTTATCCTTTTTTCCAAGAGGCCAACCTGTTATCCACCCTATTAACCATTGGCTCCCAAAAACTAACGGCCTTAGGATTACCCCCTAACAAGAACTCCAGGTATGTCAATGGCCACCCCTCCACCCAACACCCTAATACCGTAGCAAATAACTCCACCCTATCTTGCAACAAATTCAAACTGGTTAGACTACTTTTCTCTTGGTTAACCTTAAGGCCCGAAACCATCTCAAAACACCTAACATGGACTTCATCCGGCTGTAGGAAAAGTAGGGTGTCGTCCACGTATTACAAATGAGAGATGCAAGCACTATCTCGAAATCAAATCCAATTCCTCCCCTTTTGCTAAAAAACTACCAAGTTCTGCCACCAAAGTGAAGATGAATGGTGACAACAGATCTCCTTGCCTCAAGCTGCGGAACAGGGCCACCTGACCCTAA
Organism: Pachysandra terminalis; assembly: GCA_031762675.1. Lineage (NCBI taxonomy): Eukaryota > Viridiplantae > Streptophyta > Magnoliopsida > Buxales > Buxaceae > Pachysandra > Pachysandra terminalis. The sequence goes on along the minus strand of JAUPMG010104521.1, from coordinate 15,607 downwards.
ACCCCCCATTCCATAAGAACAAAAACACCACGTTACGGACGCAACCAGCAATCCACCTCCTCCATCTAACCCCAAAACCTTTCCATTCCAAGACCTTATCGAGAAAATGCCACTCCACACGATCATACGCTTTTTTCCAAATCAAGTTTCAAGACCAGCCCTTCTCTAGCATGTCTCTTCCACTCTTTCATCACCTCATTAGCAATAAGAGCACTATCTAATATCTGACGACCACCAATGAACGCACTTTGATTCTGGGGCACCAAATTGCCAATCACCATTTTCAAACGAGAAGATAACGCTTTGGCAATGATCTTGTTAAGATTGGTTATCAAACTTATTGGCCTAAAGTCCTTTAATTCCCTGGCCCCCTGTTGTTTTTGGAATCAATGCTATGAAGGTAGCGTTTGTCGACTTATTAATGATTCTGCCCTTATAAAATTCCTAGAGAACGCCCAACAGATCGTCTTTTACCACCTCCTAACATTCCTGAAAGAAAGCAATTGAAAGACCATCAAAGTCTGGGGCTTTATCTTTTCCTAGGCCCCAAACTGCATCTCTAATTTCTTGAATCTCAAAAGGTCTCTCCACCCACTCTGCCTGGTGTTCCGACAATCTATTACCACCCAATCTAGACACATCAAAGCAATAGTCTTGTCTGACCCATACAATTCAGAATAAAACTCAGAGATCACCTCCATAATCCTATTTGTGTCCTCATCAAGCACCCCATCAACTTGAAGACCCACCTGTGTATTTATCTTAGCACGTCCATTGGCCACTATATGAAAAAATCTAGTGTTCTCATCACCCTCCTTAAACCAAGTTGCCCTAGATTTCTGCCTCCAACTAAAACTAGTGGAGACTCTTAAATCCTTGGTTTCTTTCTCCGAGTAAATATCAGAGGGCTTTAAGTATGGTGTCACTTCCCACTTTGGCTATTTAATAAGTTGAAGTGATTGGAACTATTTGGTAACCATTCGTAAATCTAAGCAAGGCTCCTAGGAAATTGATCTTCCTTCCATGAAAAGAAATTGCTCTTGTACCAATTGATATTGTAGATAATTTACCCTTGATATGCCGCTAGAAGATGGTGAGTATAATTAATTTAATCATCATTAAAGCCTAGATTTCTTATATAGAAATGATGGGAAAGCCTCCTATAAGGTGCTCATACAAGCAACCCAAAAATCTCAAAAGAACTCAATGCCGAAAAGTTAATTTTAATTCAAGCAGGTTTGGGTTGAACCGATTAAGGAAAATTCATTTTATGTCAATTCAAACTAGCCCAACCCACTATAATACCAGGTGGCTTGATGGGTTGGGTCAGATTTTTCCACCTTATATATATATATATATATATTAGTGTGCAAGCATAGCCCGGGTGTACCCTAGCCTAACCCACTGCTACCCTTATTCTTATATAGATTTGACTTTGATTTTAAAATATTGTTATCAAGTGATCTGGTAGAAAATCATAAAGCTAGGACAGCTCCCACTCTCCTGAATTTAATGTTTGAGAAATGTCAAAGCGGGCCTCTGTTCTCGTTATTTACACCCAAAACTTAGTCAAAAATAAGGCCTAACCCAAGCCTTGGGTCTAGATAAACTTAATCGGTTCCCATGCCACTAACCCATTTCCAATTCTATTGCATCTAGGATTTTATCTCCATTTGACTTCTGCTTTCAGAACATCACTGATTAGTTTTAGCATTATAGTAGAGCTTCCCACTTAAAGATGTTTTGGTTTAGAATTTCAACCACAGGCTTCTGCCTATGGGGAAGTTCCAGTAAATCTTCATATGCAAGTTCATTATCACATCGGCAAGAAATCTAAAGCCCAAAAGCCACTTCTTGTTATAATTTATTATTTTATGTAAGGAGCATTTTGTAACTTTACACCATAAAGTAGTTACTATAAAGAGTGGAGGCCAACTAGATCTAGGATTGTTTCTTCTTTTCTTTTTTTTTCCTCGCATTCTCCCTTTTTTCCATTCTCTTGTTTTAATTCTCCTCCAAATCCCTAGAACTCTACATGGTACCAGAGCGCTGATCCAATAAGATTTTTGTTTCCTTCTATTTTCTCTCAGTCTATTAAAAAGGCTATTGGTTAGGACTAACAAAATCAGTTTTCATAGTGCAGCAACCTTTAGGGTTTGCTGTCTTGCCGATATGTGGTTGTGAAAGCCTCCTTTCTTCTCAAATCTAGTGTTTGTGTTCTAGAAAGGAGGGTTTTTTATCTGACGTAGTTGTGGCATTGCGGTTCACTGATTTGCTGATGTTCTTCAAGTTTATAAGAGTACTTGTAATCTATTGGGGGGTTGATCAAGTCTGCACAAGTTGGTATTACTCTGTTCTTCTCCTCTTCTTTTTCCCCTGAAGGTGGCTGAGTGCTTCCTGCTACGGTTTGGGAGATGGTCGCAGAAAAACCCTGACTGAGACTATTCAAATTGAATCCTAACTGTTCTCGTTTGAGGTTGTCAACAGCAAAGGCATAAGAATATTAGAACGAAGCAGAGGGAAGGTTAGTCTGATGATGGTAGACGCTCGAGAGGTTCTGTAATGAACTGAAATTTTAAAATAAGTAATAAGGACTGAATTGTATTTTCCGTAAATATAGAACTTAAGTTGTAATACTTAAGGAAGTTAATAAGAAATAGTATGCAAGCTTTCCTATTGGGTATAATGCATGGTTTGACTAATATGTGAATACACCTAATCATTTTCACTTTAAAAACTAACTAAAGGTTGAGATCTATTCTTATAAGAAAGAAGGTAAATCAAGGGCTGAGATTGGGTTAAGTGTTAGATGACCTAACTTATACTAATAGAAACCCTAAAACATTCTTTTGTGACTTTTGGCTGAGAAAGGAAAGAAGAAGAAGAGAAGAAGAGAAAGAAGGAAGATTGCTGAAGAATCACCAAGGGAGTAAAGCTCTACAATCGGTTTTTACGCATTGTGCTTTGTAGGTACTCGTGTACTTCCGGAGATTCATGGATAAGGGAATTTCCTTATTTGGATGGATCAATTCTCAGAAATTGTGGTGAATGATTGAATCTATTATGAATTTGTAAGAATCATGCTTAGATTGTGGATTAATGGTATTGAATTCCATATATAACTCATGTTGTGTGATATTGTGTTGGAATCATGTGGAAAATCATGTCTTAGAATGTTAGATTGTTGGTAAATTGATTATATGCATGAGAATGGAGTTGTGATGTATTGAAACCCAGAAAATCCTGAATTCGTGCGCCGTCAGTGACACTAGACGGTGTACCATCGGTGTCCACCGACAGGCCTATCAATCTTCAATATGCCTTGTGATTCTTGTAAGATCTTAGTAATGGAGTCTTTGGATGTGGGTTTGCAACTCAATTCTTGAAGAATATGGAAAAAAAATGTTTTTGGTCTCTTTTTTGAGAAGAGGAGGTTTCGTTCAAAATTGGGGATATTTCGATCAAACTTTACCCCATGTCGACTTTATTGACTAATTTTAATGAGGAGAAGGCCAATGCCGATATATCGATCAATTAGTGATATATCGCCGATTTTGTTGACATAGAGAAATCCTCTTGGAGATATTATCCCTAGGAGGTGATATAACAAAATTTAGGTGAAATTTCATCAAATTTTACTGAATTTGAAACACTGATCAAATGGGGACCTGTTTCTAGCCTTCCAGATTTCCCCGACATAAAAAGATTGGGGCTAAACTTTTCAGGATTTGGGCTTGAGACCTGATTTAGAACTAATAGACGATTATGTTGAAGATGGCTATTAATGGACTGATTTGATAGATTAAGTCCAAGGCACCAGCGGAACTTATCCCAACAGTATCTCGACCGCTCACTCTCACAAAACAAATGCTCTAAATTCAGAACCTATATGTATGTGTATATACATATTATAGTTTGTGATATGTACCTCAAAATTGAATGTTACAGGTCAATGAATATTTTTTAGATGTTTTTACATTATTATCTACTTTAGCTATTTTTTTTTGTATACAAATAGTTAAAGTAGTAGTCAAATATGTAATGATTTGTCCTAAAATTTTACGTATTTTATTGTATTTTGTGTCTGAGGCACCAATTCACTTAGAAATGCCAACCATTTACTATGCATAAGTTTTTGTTAGATATACTGGTTATTTGTTAATCTGTTCACAGAATTTGTTACTCTTTTTAATTTATTGTTTCTATTGTCATATTCTTTTTGCTTACAAATCTTCCAAGTTAGATTAGCAAAAATATGTAGTGACAGATATGAACTTGACTTTGGTTGGACTATTGCAGTATCTTGAGAAGCTGTTAGTCAGAAAAGAAGTAACTGTTTCTGGCATTCCCTCCAATGCCATCAGCATTTGGGAAGCAGTTAAGATGAATAAATTATGCAGAGTGTATCATCTCATTGTAGCATCAGACTTTAATATCAATACCACATATGATGAAGTGGATGGGGTGGATTTGGATCACCTTGTTAGTACTCCAGACTTGCAAAATGATTTTCATATAGTGGATAGGAAGCAGTATGATCCGGCAGCCTGCCAGAGAATCATGGATTCCGGTGAGCTAGAAAATTGTATGGAAGGTTGTTCGTTATTGCATTTGGCATGTCATGGTGTCAATCCAGTGATGCTTGAGCTGTTGCTACAGTTTGGTGCTGATATAAATATGCAGGACTTACATGGACGGACTCCTCTGCATCATTGTATTTTGAGAGGGAACAACCCATTAGCAAAGTATCTGCTTAGAAGGTAACCTATTTATTATGAATGAAAAGCTTACTTTATATATCTGAATCCATTCTGCTCTTTTATTACTGGAGTAGGATGGAATACTATTGTTTCTACCTATAATTTACATGCCGTTTGCATCCTTATGGATTTTAGACCGTCAACATGATGGTACCCCAAGGACAATTCCCAAATTAGTTACTTTGATGCGAAAATTTTACATTGTAAGGTTCATAGGTTGTAATGATAATTTCGGTGACAAACAAGCAGCATATTCACGAGATGAATGTTACTGAGATGAGGATGTTGAGATGGATTTGTGAAGGACTAGGAAAGATCAGGTAAGGAATGAAAATACTCAGGACTGTTTAAGAATGGCCCAATAGGAGATAAGGTAAAAGGAAGTAGGTTAAGATGGTTTGGACATGTAAACTAGAGACCTAGGGAGGCACCTATGAGATGGTGAGAGAAGATGCATATTGAAGGATCTAGAAGGGAAAGAGGAAGACTAAATGTCCTAAATGGAGTCAGTCAGAAAAGATTCAAATACAAATAATATGATCAAGGACATAGTTTTTGACAAATTGGGGTGACAGAACATGATTCATGTTGAAGACGTTTTGTAGTTATTAATTCCTTAGTATTGTCAATCTAGGGGAAAAAAAGAATGACTTCAAAGATAAAATCAATATGTTGTTCGAATTGGAGCATCTCCTAGAAAGGACCCTCTAAATGGATCTTAGATGAATACATCAGGAGCAGCACATGGCTTTGTGACATCAAGGATTTCTGGTATTTGGCATCATCCATTAGCGCGAGCAACCATACTTTGTATCTCACTTTTCCAATTAACCAAGTTTCCACCTAAGAAAGTGCTATCGCTTGTAGTGGATCTTCGTCCTGAAGGAGATCCTGCCTAATCAGCATGTATATAACCCTCAATCAGCAAATATCCATTTGCCTGCCTATAAAGCAAACCAAGTCCTGGAGTTTCTTTAAGGCTTTTCACGATACATATCACAGCTTTCCAATGTGGCACACAAGGAGCTTCCATGAATTGACTAAAAATATCTCATAGGGAAGGATATATCTGGTCTGATAATAGTCAAGTAATTCGATATACCCACCAATTGACAATATCTTCTTTAGTCAAAAAGCAAGTCTCCTTAAACCACGGTGAGTTTGGAATTCGGATCCATCGGGGTGCCAATTGATCGAGTTCCTAATAACCTGGATTCCTCTAACAGATCTAATATACACTTCCTTTTTGATAAGGTAATACCTGTAAGAGATCTGGCTACCTCAATTCCAAGGAAGTATCTTAGTTTACCTTTTTACTTGGTATGAAACTACTGCTGTAAGGAAGCCTTCAGAGCCTCTACATGTTCTATTACTACCAATGAGGACTATGCCATCCACATACACTACCAATATCACTTAACCTGCCTTGGGAATAAAAAAAGAAAAAATAGAGTAATCAGATTGCACCTTTTAGGCCAAAGTCTATCACATGGATACCTTTTTATCCTCATACACTACCAATAGAAACATACCTGGGAGCCGCTTGAGCAATGAACCCAGGATGTATCTATGAAAGAATGCATTTTTGACATCTTGTTGTAACAACGGCCAATTGAGATTGGCAGCAAGAGAAATAATAACTCTGACGGATGGGATCTTGGCAACATGGGAAAATGTCTTAGCATAATCAACTCTGTAGTTTGTGTGTAGCTTTTTGCTACTAGTTGAGCTTTTAATCTTTCAACAAACCCATCTTCAAGAAACTTAATAGTATACACCCAACAATGGCCCACAATCTTCTTATTAGAAGGGAGCGGAACGAGCTCCCATGTTCCATTCTGATGTATGGAAGCTATTTCATCTTCCATTGCTGTCCTCCACCCATGATTAGATAGAGCCTCATGCACAAACTTAGGAGCAGATAAAGAAGACACAGCTGTTGCAAAACAATGAAATTGAAGAAACAAAGATGAATAGGATACATAATGGGCAATAGGATGTGAAGTATAAGCAATGGATGGTAAAGTGCGCAATCTTTTACCTTCACAGAGGACTATAGGTAAATCAAAATCATTAGACACAGCTACTGAAGGGAGCTACAGATGGTATGGCGTGTGAACTAGCTGGAACAGAATCTTCTGACATCAATATAGACTGGTGGAGTAGCTTGAGTCCATCGTGTATCGAAGTCCTATCTCCAACCCTCACAACTACCTGAAAGGTTCAGATGAGGTGAGATTTTAGTCACGCCAAATGGAGCTGCACTGAGAGCCTGAGGCTGCCTTGGCGGGTTAAATAGCTTCTCACTCAGACACTTCCTCAATCCTTATCTGCAAAACCCAGCTACGCTTCTGTCTCTAAAGCTTCAGAACTCCTCTAGTGAGGACTTACCTTATTACCACCTCATCTTCCAACAAAGGAAAGATTTTGCCTGGGAGACAGACCTCTAAAAAGCCCCTTTTCTGTGTGTTTTTTCTGCAAAAGAACCATCACCCTTCATCCCCAAAACCCACTTTAGGGTTTTGTCTGCAATCCAGCACAAAACCCAATTAGTGGTTTATCAGAAAAAGGCCAACATCATCATCTTCCATCTCAAAAACCCAGTTGGTGGTTTTGACTAGAGACCCATCAGTTCCATCTCCAAAACCCAGTTAGGGTTTCTCTCTCTCTCTCTCTCTCTCTCTCTCTCTCTCTCTCTTTCTTCAGACCAATCTCAGGCACTTCTATAAACATAGAACATGGAGCAACCTACAATCCCAAGTGTTACTCCTGCAAATCAATCATCACCACCACCTGCGTTAAAGCAAAAAGAGCAAGCCCAGAAGAGAAAACTCCCAACCCACAAGAGCTAGTAGCCCATTATGAATCTCAGGGCCTTGACAACAAGGAAGCTTCCATGAAAGTAATTGAAGATCTTCAGAACATCCGGTTCAGGTAAAGGAAGGATAAGTTCATGGCAGAGAGTTCATGAAAGCTCGACACTGTGAATACCCGCCTCACCATTCTGGAGTTGAAGGTGGATTAAAAGCTTGGCTATGGTGAAACTCTTGCAATTGGGGTTCTGGTGCAGTTGCGAAAGGTCTTGGGAGTGTTTTCCCTTATGTTGTAGGTGCAATTGGGCAAATGTGGAATGTTAATAATTCCACAAAATCTTAGGTATCTAAGGCGAAAGAAAACACCATTCATCAAGTATAGTTGCCGTTGACTACATCCGGTGATGTGAATGAACGAAAATGAAGAACCTTCACGATGCAGATTATGCTCAGAAAGATAATTAGTGACATGGGATAACCAAGCTTTAATTTATTGGTATGATAGGATCCAATATGCTACTGATGCTAAAGATGATCATTCTTGTGGATTGGTAAGTGCATTTATCTTTCATTGTTGGTTTCTACTTATAGTATCTCCTGGTATTAACATGTTGTCAAAATGTGTGCTGTTCTAATAGTAAAGTGGAAACTGTTTTGCATCTTTTCTTTAATGGGGGAGTTAGCCATGGATATTTGGAATCATTTTGGGCAGATTTTCAATGTGGGGTTATGGAATGGAGATTCAGTACAGTCTTTCATTCTACATTGGTTTTCTTATGGTTGTATCTTGTCTCAAGTTGGGGCTTTGAGGTGCATATCCTTGGCGGTAATACTTTGGGAAATTTGGCTTAAACATAACTATTGGTTGTTTGAAGGCCAGGTTCATCACTTTGCCTTTATTAATCGTAGGGTCATAAGGTGGATAATGGATATCTCCCCTCTTTTAAAGAAAAAAAGAGGAGTGGAAAAGATCTGAGTTGGAGATTTTTGATCGTTCAAATACTAAGCCTTTGCAATCTTCTACTAGGAATTCTCACTTTCTTTATTGGGAAAGGCCTAGGTATGGATGGGTTAAATTGAATGTTGATGGTTCTTCATTAGGTAATCCAGGAAATGAAAGGGGAGGAGGTGTCATTCGTTCCCATCAAGGAGAGATCATTGCTGGCTTTTGCTCCTTTTATGGTTTTACGTCTAATAACTTGGCTAAGGTTGTTGCTTTATTTGATGGGGTGAAGCTATGTCTAGACCTTGGCTTAAAACACATTGAATTAGAATCTGATTCCACTCTGGTTGTTAATGGGTTAAAGGGCCTGTCTATTTCTTCATGGCATTTGATTTACTGGTGGAATGCGATTCTGGAGTTTCTTTCCCAAGTGCAGTATGTCTGTTCTCATGTGTTTAGAGAGGTTAACTCGGCTGCTGATTTCTTAGCAAGATTGGGGGCTACGGGCTCTACTGCGATTTATCGAGAGGTTTCTTCTATTCCGAATGGAGTGAGGTCTATTTGTAGTCTTGAAAAATATGGTCTTCCTTATATTAGGCAATAACTCACATTTGTTGGAAATTCTTTATTTTTTTCATGTACAAAGGCCACTTGAGGGGTAAGGTTTCATGTGCCCCCCCCCCCCCCCCCCCCCCTGTCTAGGTGTTTCTTCAACATATCAATAAAGCTGTATTTCAGGAAAAAAAAAAAAAAAAAAGAAGTCCATCGTGTATCAACTTGCGTGATAGGTGGTCTAGAAGAGTCTCGTGCATGGCCAGAAGAAGGAAAATGAAGCTCAACAGATAAAGGAATCAGCTTAGAAGATAAGTCATTTTGTTGACTTTCATCAGAAAAGAATGGAAGAGACTTAAAGAAAGTTACATCTACACTCAAAATATAATGACAAAAGGACTAAAATGCATGTATATCTTTTCAGTTCGAGAATAACCGAAGAAGACACATTTGATTGCACAAGGATCCTAGACATAAATGATGAAAAATACAAATACGCCCAAAAATATATGGAGGAAGAGAAAACAAGGATGCTTTAAGAGACAAAACTGATTATAGGGATTGATCATTTAGGACTATTGGTGACATACAATTAATGAGGTAGCAAGCTGTTAAAACAGCATTACTCCAGTAAATCTTAGAAACCTTCATCTGAAACAGGAAAGCTCTTGCAACTTCAAAAGGATGGCTATTCTTCCTCTCGGCTACCCCATGTTGTTGGGAGTGTCTGACTGCATGAAGTTTGATGATACATGCCATGAGATGTATAAAATCACAAAATTGAGTAGTCTGACTGCATGAAGTTTGATGATACATGCCATGAGATGTATAAAATCACAAAATTGAGTAGTGCAATATTCTTTTGCATTATCAGACTGCAAGATATGAATGGAAGCACCAAACTGTGTTTGATTTTCATATAAAAGAATTTAAAAATAGAAAACACTTCCAAATGATCTTTCATCAAATATAACTAAGTCACTCTTGAATAATCATTAATAAAGGTTACAGAATATTTGGAACCCAAATAAGATGTTAACCAGATGGGCCCCCATATATCAGAATGCACAACTTGGAATGAACTCATAACATGGCATTGGACTCTAGGTGGAAATGAAACACGCTGATGTTTACTTGACTGACACACTTCATACGCTAATGTAGACACATGACTCAATGGAGAGACTAAACTCTTCAAATTGTGCAATAAAGGCTGATCTAATCTGCAATGCCATTGAAAAGGAGAAATTGTAGACTGGATAGACAGGAGAGCAGTACTTCTGGAACGACGACTATCATCAAAGTAGTATAAGCCATTCAACTCATACCGTCCACCAATATTCTTCTGCGTCTTTAGATCCTGTATAATACAAAATAAAGGATAAAATGTAATTGAGTAATTTAAAGTCTTGGTTAATTTACTTATAGAAATCAGGCTAAAAGGAAACTTTGGAATATATAAAACTGAAGATAAAGACACAGACGAACTAGGCTTAGCATTATAACAAAACCAGATACGTCATTCAGTGAGAGGAACTCGATGGATGTAGAGAAGGAAACACGACATTAGTACCAGTCATGGGATTTGATGCCCTTGAATCAATAATTCTAAGTACCAGGGTTAGAGGCAAGGTAGGCTGTACGAATACTTTTCTAGTCTAGAGATGCAGTAGAGAATTGAGATGCTTAGTTGTAACTGGAAAGGGCTGGCCAGAGATGCTATCCTCTGTATGTATGGCCTGGTTGGCAAAGGTTACTAGTTTTCTATGTAGTTCGCAGTAAAAATCAACTATATGTTCATCTCTCCCTCAATGACTGCACATACGGTGTCCACGGCCTTTCCCGGGGGGGGGGGGGGGGGGGGGGGGGGGGGGGGGGGGGGGGGGGGGGGGGGGGGGGG
>JAUPMG010104510.1:0-12191 GCA_031762675.1 Pachysandra terminalis | reverse complement strand
GAATTAGGGTCTGAAAGTATTTTTATTGAATCCAAATAGGGGGTGTTTGCTTATTTACATGTAATATCTTAAGTAAACCCCTTTCAAAGGTCATGAGGCAGGGCTAACCCCCATCAGATCCCGAGGTAAGGGTAAACCCCTTACCAGATATAAGGTAGACCCCTTTCAAAGGTCATGAGGCCGGGCTAACCCTCGCCGGATCCCGAGGAAAGAGTAAACCCCTTACCAGATATAAGGTAGACCCCTTTCAAAGGTCATGAGGCCGGGCTAACCCCCTCCGGATCCCGAGGTAAGGGTAAACCCCTTACCAGATATAAAGTAGACCCCTTTCAAAGGTCATGAGGCCGGGCTAACTCCCGCTGGATCCCGAGGTAAGGGTAAACCACTTTCCGGATATAAGGCCCCTTTCAGGAAGGTCCGACCATCTCCTCTTAAAAGCTAAGGATGTTGTTCCCTCTTGCCAAAAGGGGGGCGGTTTCCATACGGCCCACCAAAATAAAATGCCTAAGTATTGGAGAGATCGCTGCCTCATCTCGAGGCATAGATTGAAGGTTAAAATACTTTCACTTGATTCAAACTCAGGTCCCCCGCTCCACGATTCTCAATGATTGTGCGACCTTTGTCCAAATAATCATTGCACGACCTTTGGTCCAAATAGAAAAAGGAGAAGAGGGGAAACCAAGAAACCCCTTTTCAGGAAAAAATAGCCAGCAGATCAATTCCATTGGCCCAAGTGGACGGAAGAAGCCCGCGTAGGCGGCATTTGGCATTGACTAAACTGCGGCCCGCCCATGATTCTCAATCATTACATAGTTTTAGACCAATCAGAAAAGAGGGGGGGATCAAGAAACCCTTTCAGGAATGGGGGCCAGAGAATCCGTCTCATTGGCCCAGGTGGACGACAGAAGTCCACGTAGGCGGCGTCTGGGATTGGCTAAACTGCAGACCGCACTTCCAGCGTCTCCCGCAGTGCCAAGTGTCCTTGCAAACACCGGCATGTGCGACACTTGTCACTTTGTGAGAGGGCTCGACCAGGGGTAGAAGGCTATAAAAGCCTTCACTCCCCAACAGAAAACGCAACTTTTTGGGAGAGGGAAAAAAGTTACAGTAAGATAGGACTGAACTCTCTCTCTGAAGTAGCCATTAAAAGCTCTGCAACTTCTCTGACATTCGTGAGGCTCTTCTTCCAATCCCGACCCTCACCTTTCTGTTAACACTCACCCCTTCAGGGAAACCTCACCCTGGAACAGCCACTCTGTGGTTTAGGCCGGTGTGAGACAGGTAACCGAACCGGTTCAACCCAGAAATTGGTAAGCCTCTCAGGTACTGACACATGTGCATTTTACTTACGCTAAGTAAACTGGTTTAGGATACTGTTTTGGAGATCAACATTTTGGCGACTCCACTGGGGACCTGTTTGTGTCCCCACCTTTCTTGTGTTTTTAACCTTGTGTTGAGTGTTTTCAATTCCGTAACCGGGATCACATCCCAGAGAAAGATGCAGCATTTTCCCTTAGAGACGAGCCAAGGTCAATCGTCTGCCAGCGACCCGGATGGTCGCTAGCCGGGTGGAGAGCAGCCCCTCGAAGCTTTGACTCCTCCTCGTGAGTCTCCCCTATTGACTCCACTACCTCTGAGCGCTCCTCATCTAGGACTCCAGGCTCCTGACCCTGTTTCCTCACTCACTGACAAGCTTTGGCTCATTCAGCAGCAACTCATGGTCGTGGCAGCGCAGCAGAATGCCAGCCAGCAACTCACCACTCCTTAGGCACCCCGGCAGCCTTCCACATCTCGGGACGACACGACCAGGCCCGTAATGGAGGCTGCACATGCTGACGTACTCCCACATCCACCTGTACCACCTCATGCGCCCGCACCATCATTGGCCGCATATACCCCTTCACCATTCCCGACCCACACATACTCTCCACTACCACTCCGAGTTCACAGCACCCCGCCCCCTCCCGTCAACATTCCTCTCCCACATACCCCACATTCATTTGCCACTATGGCTGATGCTTAAGCCATGTTACGTCAATCTCGGTTCCGAGACTCGGAATGGACAGACAATGACTTCCGCCCCCCATATCCCTCCTCGATGCTATAGAAGCCTCACCCAAAGGATTATGTTAGTCCCAAGTTTCAGAGGTTCACCGGCCAGACTGGCAATGTGAGGGAGCATATCAGCCATTTTTTCGAAGCCCTCGGACCCCATGCTGCCGACCATGACCTCCGGCTGAGGGAATTCTCCAAGTCACTGTCTGAGAAGGCTTACACATGGTACAACAATCTTGTGCCGGTCTCAGTTTACACCTGGGAGGACATGGCCTCCCTCTTTTACAAGCAATTCTTCATCACGGAGGAGATCTACACGATTGTGGAGCTCAGCCGGGAACGCCAGTGGTCGCGGAGGACCTGGTGAGTTACGTAAAGCGGTTCAGGGGACTTGGGATGATTTGCAGCGACAACCAGGAGGAATCCTGGTATGTCAAGATGTGTGTGATGGGGATGCTCTTAGAGTAGAGGATACATTTGGAGAACCATAAGCTTTCAAGCCTTACCCTTCTGATCGAGGCAGCTCGGAGGACAGGTCTTTCTATAGTTGCACCCAACGCGGCTAAGAAGCCGTTGGAGAAGAAGCGAGGGGCCGAGAGTGCCCACGCTGACAGTCGAGCCCCAAAGAAGGGAAAAGGGAATGAAGCAAGACCTGACCGCCCTTTCCCTCTGACACCGAACTGCACCCCGGCCCAATTGGACATCTTACTAGAAAGTGGGATTCGGGACAACCGTGTTGTGCTACCCTCTATAGATCGAGAGCCAACCTCTCAAGAGAAGAGAGATCCCCAGTACATCAAGTTTCACCGGAGGGTGCGCCACGCAACGTTTGAACGCTACGCTACGCCCTGAGGAGGATATACAAGCTCTGGGTCGCTGATGGTGAGGTAGACCTCCGGCCCGAGCAGGTGCATACAGACCCCTTGCCCACCCACAATGGCAGGGGAGGGGCAGTTAATGTGTTGTTTTTTGAGATTATGGGCACCATGGCTAAGAGAGAGTTGGTACCGCCCAAGCTGCTGAGGCTCGAGAGGAGCCTCGAGGAGATCGGCTTCTCGAGGCAGGAAAGGATTGCTATGCGGGCCTATGCCCAGAAACTACCTTTGTTGAACGCAGAGATGGCTTGTGCTGCTGACTTTTCACTGGACGGTGTCATCACCTTTGGGTAAGAGGCATGATGGTGGCAGACGAGGACCACCGCCGGGCCTTGTATTTGAACTCTATTTTGCAGGGGGTGGATATCAAGAGATCGCTGGTTGATGTCGGGTCCTCTTTGAACATCATCCCCTTGGTATTCTGAAGGCCATTGGCGTGTCTGTGGACCGGATTGTTCCTCAAGCCATCCAGATATACAGATTCGACTCCCGAAGCTAGTGCACTCTCGGCCACGTGACCCTTGAGCTACAGGTGGGGCCATACAAGCACCCGACGCTCTTCCATGTGTTGGACAGTAGTCCTAGTTATCACATCCTTCTTGGCCGGCCCTGGATCCACCGCTGCCGCCTTGTCCCTTCCACGTTTCACCAATGCTGCAACGGCTTTAGGAAGGGGAATGTGATACGGTTGATCCCTGACCCATGCCCGTTTGATGAAACCGAGGTTCACCTCGCAGACGCAGCTGAGTACGACGAGCTGGCCCCAGCGAGAGAATGCCAGGTGTCTCTCCCCCGAGGGATCCCACTACCCGCCAGGCCTGACATACAAGCCGACCCTGAGATAGCGCTGCTGGAACCTAGTTCGTCCAAGAGGAAGCTGAAGGAGGAAAGGAAGAAAGATGGAGAGCGGCAAAAAATAGCTACTGAGGAGACGGTGACAAACCCCACCTCTGGAGCCCGGTGCACGAGGGTCAAGATTGGGGATGGACAGCTTGTCTACAAGCTATGAACCGAGACTAAGGGGTCGGAACCGACTCTGCCGCATGTCGCCCAAGATGGGCTAGAAGTTGAGGAGGCCGCCTTCGTGACAGGCGACGAGAGCTCAGACAACAGTGATGAAGACGAACCTTTCCCTGCTGTCGCCTTTGACATATAGGACGCACCCGAGCACCTCAAGGATGGCATGAAGACCATCCTTGAAACCCTTGATGAAGTGAACCTCGGGAACGAGGAGGAGAAGCGGAAGACCTTTGTAAACGCCAATCTGTCTCCTGAGGAGAAGTGTAACCTTATTAATCTTTTGAAGGAATACAAGGATCTGTTTGTTTGATCATATGATGAGATGTGTGGTCTAGATCCTCACTTAGTTACACATAGACTTCACTTGTCACCTGAGGTCAAACCGGTCAAGCATCCCTCCCGGGTTTTCAAACCCGAGTTACAACTGCAGATAAAGGACGAAGTGGAGAAACTCTTGAAGGCCGGTTTTATCAAACCCATTCAGCACCCGGTTTGGTTAGCAAATGTTGTTCCAGTTAAGAAGAAAAACGGCCAGATCCGGCTTTGCGTGGACTTCCGGGATCTCAACAAGTCCCAAGGACGAGTTCCCCCTACCAAACATGGACCTTCTAATAAACGCCACGGCTGGGCACACAATGCTTTCCTTCATGGACAGGTTTAGCGCATATAACCAGATTCGGATGAGCGACTGCAACGCCCACCACACCACATTCCGCACCCCACTGGGTAACTTCCACTACACGGTGATGCCCTTTGGCTTAAAGAATGCCGGGGGTACCTATCAGCAAGCTATGACCGCTATCTTCCATGATATGACTCATTCTGAGGTGGAGGATTATGTCGATGATATTGTGGTAAAGTCCAAGGAACAGCATGAGCATCTAGAGGTTCTGGCAAAGGTTTTTCAGAGGTGCCGGCTGTACAACCTGAAGTTGAACCCGGCCAAATGCGCATTTGGGGTCACTGTTGGGAAGTTCTTAGGTTTTGTTGTACACCGGCACGGTATTGACCTAGATTCTACCAAAACAAAGGCAATACTTGAATTATGTCCGCCCCAGACACCAAAGCAGTTGAAGTCCTTCCTTGGGAAGATTTCTTATATCCGGAGGTTCATACCCAGCTTGTCCACCTACATCGCCCCACTTATGCCTCTGCTGCGCAAGGGGACCCCATTCTTATGAACTCAGGAGTGCCAGCAAACATTTGAGAAGATCAAAGATGTCCTGAAACACCCATACACGATGGTCTCTCCCTCACCCGGGAAGCTTCTACGGATTTACCTCGCTACCTCGGATACCACCCTTGGGGGTTTACTTGCTCAAGAAGACGTCGATGGGACCGAGAGACCAGTGTATTATGTTAGTAGGCTCCTCCGGGGGGCCGAGTTGAGGTGTTCAAAAGTGGATAAGTTTTGTCTAGCCTTGGCCCAAGTGACTCAGAAATTACGGAATTACCTGTTTGCATGTCCAACCCACTTGAGCACCAAGGTGAACCCTATCAAATACCTACTCTCTCAACCCGTGCTTACAGGGAGGTATTCGAAGTGACTCTTGCAGTTGTCCAAATTTGATATCATCTGTGAGCACCCCCGTACCATCCATGGGCAGGCCTTGGCCGACTTGCTCGCGGCCTTCTCCAAAGCCGAGGAGGAAGAGCTACTAGAGCTCGAGATCGACGTTGTCGAGGAGCGAGAGTCGCAGATGAAGTTTGACGGGTCAGTTAACTCTAACAGGGGCAGAGCCAGTATTGAGTTCATTGTTGATAACGGATACCACCTATACTTCTCTTTCAAGCTCGATTTCCTCTGTACCAACAACCGAGCCGAGTATGAAGCCCTACTGATTGGCCTAATCCTGGCAAGGCAGTTATGTATGGATAAGCTCAAGATTCTTAGGGATTCAAAGGTCATCATATCACAAGTCAATGAGGACTTTGCTATGAAGGAGCCGGAGTTGGTGCCATACCGGACCGCCATTCAAGCCCTAATGAAGAAGTTTTCAGAGTGCTCACTATTCCATGTCCCGAGATCCAAGAATCACCGGGCTGATCTTCTAGAAAATCTCGGGAGCAGGATTGTCTTGGACGGTGGCTCGCAGCGGATTGACGTTATCAGGAAAGTCCTCCCAGTGACCCTCGACCCCGTGGTCGAGAAGGAGGACATCCTTCCCATGGATTGGAGGCACTCGATTATTTATAAACTTCGACACTCGGTCTCGTTGAGCGAAGTCCTGGTGCGCAAGGTGGTCAATTTCGTGGAGATCGACAGAGCCATGTACTGTCGGGCCATAAGCGGTGTCTTGTTGAGGTGTATCAGTCATGAGGACTCTCGACAAACCCCTACTGACCTGCACGAGCAAACCTGTGGGATCCTAGACTCCATTCCGCTCAGCAGGAAGTTACAGAGGCTCGGCGTTTACTGGCCGACCAAGGTATACCATGCGGCAAATATTCAAAGGAATTGCAAAGGTTGCCAAAGAACAGTTGACGTGATGGAGGCCTGCCCAATCGATGCCCGTGAGCGGGATTGGAGACGGCCTTTCCTTCATTTCCTGCGAGACGGGGTCTTGCCATCAAATGTAGTAGAAAACCACAGGATCCGCAGAAGGGCGGCGCAATTCCAGGTGCAGGGGGACGACCTGTTTTGGGTTAGCTTCTACGACCGTCTTCTGAAGTGTGTCGGGCCTCAGGAAGTCGAGGTCGTCCTGAGGGAAGTCCACTCGGGTTCTTGTGGAGCGCACCAGGGGCAGGAGAAGCTATTTGACCAATTAATAACCATCGGTTATTACTGGCCGACCATGAGGAATGATGCCTTTGACTATGTGAAGAAGTGTTCCCCGTGCCAGATCCAAGGTGACATCCCAAGGCACCCTCCCCAAGGAATGTAATCAATTCTGACGACCTAGCCCTTTCACACTTGGGGGATTGACTTGATTAGACCCATCAACCTCGGAGCAGGAAGGGGCACGCATCGATCTTGGTGGGCACCGAGTATTTCACCAAGTGGGTTGAAGCCGTCGCGTTGCGGAGGGCGACCGGGGAGGCAGTAGCACAGTTCATCCGAGAGTGCATCATCTCCAGGTCCGAACCGCCCCATAGAATCATCACAGACAACGACTTGTCTTTCCTAAATAGACACGTCCGGCTGCTACTAGCCAAGTACCGGGTTACACATCTTAAGTCTACCGGGTATTACCCTCAAGGGAACGGCCAAGCTGAGGCCACAAACAAAACCCTTATCAAGCTGCTACGTAAAATGACTTGTGATCATCAGTCTCAGTGGAATGAGCACTTACCCAACTTCCTTTGGGCCTACCGGGTCTCAAAGCATCACACGACCCAGGCTACCCCCTTTTCACTAGTTTATGGGGCGAACGCCTTGCTTCCTGTTGAACTACAAGTCACCTCGGCCTGGGTATTACAGGAAACTGGGATCGACGTGGATACTCATGACCTAGTTGTAATTCGAATGCACGAGCTGGATAGCCTTGATGAAAAGCGCGAGAGGGCTTTCGCCCGTAACCAGCAATATCACCAAGTAATTGCCAAGGCTTATCAAAAGAGGGTGTCGCCCCGGAGCTTCCACGTAGGCGGTTTGGTTCTTAGAACCCCGGTGGGACGATCCCTTTTAGATTACTCTGGCTTATGCATCTAGTTATTACAGGATTTTATCGTTTGAGGATGATGCCCGAGAAGAACTTGTGAACGGAAAATGGTTAAAGCATTATTGTTATTAATTGTCTTGTATACAATAGAGAAGGAAAGAAAAAGAAAAAAAAGGATTGTTTTATTCATCTGTTTTCAATACATACAACCTCTTTGGGAGTAAGCTGGTTAAAACAAAATGATCGTCTATCAGCGGAATGGAGTTCAACTGATGAAACGCGTCCTATTTTCTCTTTTCAGCTTGACTTCCCTTCCTCTCCATCTCCCGGAGCTTTTCCTCTCTCGCAGCGAGAGCCACCCACAAACCCTTTATTTCTTGTTGTTTTTCCTCCCGGGCCTCGATCACCTGCGAGATTGTGAGATTGCAATCGCGTCCTCGGCGATGCTCCTCTAAATCCCGTACCTCCGCATCAGCCGAGCTGTGACTTCTTCCAGGTTGGACAGATGGTCTTTCAACCAGTCCACTTTGAAGCCCAAGTCTCCTAGCCCGGAGACGCTCGCCCTCCACACGTTGCCACATCCCCTGTCAACGACTCGAAGCGGGTCCCTAAGATGGATTCCATGAGGGAGCACAGCTCTACGTACCCCCCACTGCGAACCCAAGTCAAGGGAACCTTTTCCTTGTCCGAGATATCTCCATAGGTCCGGAAGATGGTCTCCATCCAGTTCATCATGTCCTCAGGAATATAATACCCTTGGAATTCCGTGAGGGCGCAGTAACTGTCTGGACTGGTCTTCTGCCCTTCACTAGCCTTGGGGGCGTGGATGGCGCAGGTTGAGCGACCGGCGAGGAGAGGAGTTTCCTGATGGGATGATGGCACCCAGGGGTGATGCAGCCTCCTTCCAATGTCTCTATCGCCGGGGAGGGGACGGGGTCTACTGGAGTCTCGATGACCGGCAGGATCGGGGTCAGCCGGGGGTGTCGAGGACTTCCACGATCAAGTCGGGAGGGGAGTCAGAAAAGGAATAGTGGCCACCTCCGGATCTCCCCCCTCACGTTCCTGCTCCTTGTGTAGGCTCCCGGGTGGAGTACCCACGGCATCACCTCTGGGCCCCTCTGGGGTATGTTCCTCTGACCGGGATGGACTCATCTGTTGTTTGGTCCCGAGCCCCGGACTCAGCAGCGACCCTACCTTGGCTTCTACCTCAGCAAAGACCCGCACGGTCTCAATGGCCACAGACCGGGTAGCAGCCTCCAAAAGATCCTCCAAGAGGATCGAGTGTGTAGGAACCCCCATTCGCGACTGAGAGTCGGAGTCATCAGAATCAGGGTCCCCTAGCCCGGACTCTTCATCGCTATGCTCGCCTCCGGCCTCCAACTCATCTCCCTCGGGGACCGAGTAGTCGTCAAGCTTGTCCTCGGCCTCGAGAGGGATGCGGGCGGGCTCAACAATAGGAAGCCCCATCTCAAGCCTCCGATAGTCGTCCAACTCCACGATCATGGATGAGGAAGTCATACGGGAGGGATGGGGTAGGCCCTGGAACCCCGGCCTGTGCTTGGCCCGCCCGGCTACTAGTTTCTTCTCCAGTACGGCCCTGCCCGACTTTTCGATGGCCTCTTGGGTGGCCTTGAGGGCTCCCTCCGGCATCTCCAAAAGTGACTGGGCCAGATCCTAAAAGAGGAAAGATATGTGAACGGCTTTTCCTTTGAAAGAAGCAAGAAGAGCGGAACCGACCTCCCAGTGGCCGACAGGCACGTTGGAAGTATTATGATGCTTACCAGGTTTAACTGGATGCCTTTTCCTCTGATCCCCAGCTGCCTCTGGATCCTCAAGAACTGACTGAGGACCCGGGGAGGGGAATCGCCATCGAGTCCCGGCTCAGCTGCGGGCCCTGACCAAGAGAACGGATGATAGTAATCTGCCTCCCCCCCGACGAATAAAAAAATGTATACCAAGGCTTACCTTGAGTAGGGCGCTCCCCAACAAGCGCAGGAGCTGATGCCAGCGGGGCATCGATCCTGGGTCTATCTGCAACCAGAACCAGATCAAAGAAAATAGGATTAGATACAGCACCGGGACAATACGCTCCATGGCAGGCTCAAAGACGAGCAAGATGGTTACCTTTTTCGGGATCTTGGGGCCTCCGTCGGTCCCTTCCCAGCCTTCTTCCCCTCCCCACCCTTCTTAGGGGAAGCCGAGAGGGTAGCGATCTCGAGGGAGGCCACCTTGGCGGTAACTAGAGTGCCCTTCCCCTGAAAGCAGAATTTAACAACGGTTAGCATAAAAAGGAAGACAGCCAAGTACCACTTGATCATAAGAGGAGGTGTGGCTTACCTTTGCAGAGGGCTTGGAATCCCCGGATGATCCCGCACCACTCGGTTTCTTCCCCCGGGCCGGGGAGCTAGGTGGTGGGGGGATCGCCACGGTGACAAGACTCGGGGCAGTCGCTTCATCTTCGTCTCGAGCCGCAGCCCCGAAGACCTCGGGGTGGGCCATGGAGGGAGCAGCAGCAGGCTCGTACCTTCAAAAGCCAAGTCCAGAGTGATCAGGCCTAGGATTCTCCCTCGAGATCCCCTTGGAATCCCCGGTCTTCTTCAGCCTGTTGTCCCAGGCATCAACGGAGGGTACCGTAGGGACCGGGGGCAACTCGTTGAAGGTGAAAACCTCCTTGAGAAGGCGCCCCCAAAGCTCCAGCCAGGCCCCGGTGGCCCCTCCTTTCTTGCCTAGCGGGGCGGTCTCCACCGCATCCCAGGCATCCAGGAACTTGATCCTGTCCTCCAGGGTATACCTCTCACCGACCTCCCGGGGTTTGGGATCGGGAGAGATGCTCATTTGGGGGACCGCCTGATCCAAACTGGCGCGCCACCCAATCCGGGTTGTAAGCCATGGGGCACGGGGTCAACGCCTTGACCCCGCCCAAAACGTTACCATGGTGAATCATCACCAAGTACGCCTGCATCTCCTAGGAAAGCTCGTGCCATGCCTCCACCGGGATCAGCTCCCATCATCAGATTGGCTCCCAAGCTCTGCGCCACTCCCTTGATCTGCCGGGTGTAGGGGCGGAACTTGAACTTCATCTCATGGTCTAGGACGAAGGAGATGCTCATGTCGGCCCTGGGACGTTCCCCAGACCAGAAAGCCACCCGAGGGTAGGGTTCCTTATCCCCTACGACTTCTGCATCCCTCTGGACCTTGGCAGGAGTGTAGCCCGGGTAACGCTCTAATAGGAACATTTGGACGAAGCCCGCGTCAACAACGGTCTCTATGATGCACTCCCCCCCGGGCCCGAGGCTGGTCTGCAGCTAGCAGATCCAGGCTCTCGTACAGGCTCCCCAGGAACAGAGGAGCCAGGGGCACGGTTATGCCATGCGCCAATTTGATGGCCAGCCTGAGCACTACCTCGTTCACCTTGTTGTCAGGGAAGCTCGGCAGCACGTAATGGGACAGCCACAGGAAGATGAAGGTCGTCGGGCTGTCCTTGCCTTCGTTGTCCACGACGAAGGTCTTAGTCGAGCGATCGGCAACCTCCTCCCGCCAAAAGTACTGGATCCACCCCTTCTTAGTGCGCCACTTGCCAAGGGTGCCCACGGCGATCCCAGTCTTGATCACCGGCCTCTTGGCCGACTCCCGGAGGCCGCTTGTCAACTCGGCCTCAATCGTCTTCTCCTTTTTAGATAGCCTGATGTGTACTGGGTTCTGACTCCCCAACACCGGCAAGCAGGCCAGGACCTCCACATCCTCGAGTGTGGGAGTGATCTCCCCAAAGGTAGTGAGGAAGGTGTGGGTGCGCGGGCTCCACCTCACCACTATCTCCCTCAGGCTATCGTTGTCCCGGGAGACGTCGAACAATGACGCGCGTACCGCGTCATAGATGCCAGCCTGCTTCAGCTTCTGGCTCCGTTTTCGGTCAGCCAACACCGATCGGTACCAACTCTCCCATCCGGCCAGGACACCCTAGGTGGGACCTGAAACCAATGGGAGAACAGGGATAGGCCCCCCGCGAGATCCGGAAGTAGGGGACCTCCTTGAAGATCCGAAACTTCTCCTCCAAATCCCCAGGGAATTCTAGGTAGGGATTGCATAGGGCTTGTTCACCCTTTAAGACAGGCGGGATCCACCCGTGCACTCCCGCCCAGAAGTCCAAGGTCTTCTGGGGAGACTCGTGACCAGCACCGCTCCCGGAGGCCTCGGTTTTCTTCTTTCCTAGAGTCTTCATGGGCGCCATTACTGCAGAAAGGATTTGAGGAAGAGAGGTTGCAGGGAGTCTTGAGGAAGAAGATACAGATAAAAGATGAACAACATGTGTGATCACCCCCGGGTCGGGTGGACCCTAGGTCGATCGGGTTATTTTGGAGTCGCCACTATCCATTGAGTTTGGGTGTGAATGGTCACCCGGATCTTATCGATTTATTCAAAAAAAAATAATTTGTGAAGTTTAGGGTGGTCTAACCAAATTTCAGGTAAGGGGTTTATTTGAGAGATGAGAAGGTGTTAGGCAACCATCTACTCCAGGTTCAACCGGTTACCCGGTTCACGATTATTTGGCCAATTAAAGAAAGTCTACAAAATAAACTAAATAACTAAGAATCTAGAAAAATCATAAAATTGATCTAAAATACTAAAAATAATCCTAAAA
>JAUPMG010104499.1:0-12191 GCA_031762675.1 Pachysandra terminalis | reverse complement strand
TGTTCTAGCTATTTTGATGTATATATTTTCCTTCATCATGCAGTCTAGCTATTTTGATGTATATATTTTTCTTCTTTGATATATATATATATATATATATATATATAATCAAGTTGAAGAGTAAAATAGAACTGAACTGTATATAATAAAAATAAACCATATATTCAATTTTTTCGGTCAGTATAACTACAGCTAAAAAATAAATCATTTAGCCGCAGTTATACTAGCTGCAACGTATTAGTATTAGTAGCGGTCAAATAACCGCAACTAATAATATACTAATTAAGTTGCAGTTTATGTAACTGCAACTAAATATTGTAATTAGCGTCGGTAAATATGACCGCAACTAATAAGTATATTATTTACCCACAGTAAAAACAATGCTACGTATTAGTTTTAGTCGCAGTTAAAGAACCGCAACAAAAGGTGGTATTTAGTTGCGGTTATTTAAACCGCAACTAAAGGTGGTATTTAGTTGTGGTTTAAATAACCGCAACTAAAGGTGGTATTTAATTGCGGACAAAATAACCGCAACTAAAGGTCTAATGTTTAGCATCGGATAATACAACCGCCACTGCAAGCGCTACTAATAGAATTTGCTATGAGTGCAATAATGAGGGTTGTAGTTACCACAACAAATATTATTAGTAGCGGTATTTGTGGATTTAGTCAGCGACCGCTGCTAAAGCTGTCATTATTTGTAGTGATCCTTCCGTATTTTCCAACAACGTTGTAGGTTTTGCACTGTACAACCGAAGCGAAGTCGACCAAAATGTCTACCATGATTCCTACTTCAAGTTCTTCTACTACTAGTCAGATGCTGACAGATTTCTCTTTGGAAATCTATGATAAATCAATAACTTCAATTCATGAGTTACCTTGCAAATTATGAAATACCATCTTCAAAACACGGAGAGGAGTTAATAACTGTAATGTTAGCTTTGCAGGCAAAAAAAAAGCTTCAATCTCGTTTGTTAGGCATAAAAAGATCTTCATTTGAGTTCTCATTTTCTCAAGGAAAAATGACACTAACTGAGCATATAAACCACATAAATTGGAACGTTGTATGTTTGTAATAATGGTGAAATCAGAAAAGCAAATATGAGGACGAAATTTCTTTGAGGCTATACCCACCTTATATATATATATATATATACGATAATAGATATCTATTATATGCGATATATATGATAGATAAAATATGATATTATATATATATATTTATTGTAATTCTAAAAGAAAACATTGTATTAACTCCGATTTAACTACACTTTGGGTTGATTTGGTTTAGGATTTTTTATTTCAATTTGATTTGATTTTCAAATTGAAAAGTTGGGTTCTCAATTTGGTTTGCTTCGATTTTGGTTAACCTTCACCAGTGCCGATTTGGTATTAAGTTGATGTCAACTCTAACCAAACAGAACCGAGTTGCACTCCTATTATTTGCAAAAGGAGTACGTTGGGAATTTGTATGTTTGTAATAACGGTAAAAGCGAAAAAGCAAATGAGAAGATACGCTGAGAATTTGTATGTTTCTAATAAGGGTAAAATCGGAAAGCTAATGAGAGATTGAGAATTTGTGTGTTTTACAAAGGGTTAAATCGGAAAAACAAATGAAGGGCGAAATTTCCTTGACGCTATGTGCACTTTTTATATAAAAAAATCTAGGCAATGGGTACATGACAAAAAATAAATTCCCCTAGTAAGAGAATCGTGTATGTGTTCATGCTTATGGGAAAATAAGCATCAAAGTTTTTATTCTTGGGATCTAGGATCTAGGATCGTATCGGTCTGGGCTGATCTCGATCCGGATCGTCGATCCAGTATTGGATCAGCCGATCCTGGTACGATCCAATTTTTGGATCATCCTTTGAAAAAAAAAAATTGGATCAGATCGGATCGGTCGATTCGTATCAGTATCGGATGGATTGGTTCGATCCAAAGCCAATTGGAAAAAAAAATTAGATTGGTTGGATCGGACCAGATTTCTTATCCGTATCGGTATCGGTCCGATCCAAAGCCACTTGATACAATAAGTTGGATCGTGGCTTGGGATCGGACCGGTCTTGGCCGATGCCGATCCAATTTGATCCCTACCGATCCTTGAAACCATGATCAACACTATTAGAAAATTTCAAACATAAGTATGATATGTCCAGAAATTCTAAGTGAAAAAATTACGAGATTCAATTGAATTGCAATCTATTTTACTTCAATCAAATTAAACATTACAGATATCTAGTTAATAATTATAAATTCAAGAGAGCACATGATATTATAGTCGAAAGTAGTATATCGGAATGGTCCAAGACTCGTGTTAGGTTTATTAATCATTACGTCCCAAGTTCTAACCCTACTGGTCATAATAATTGATCATGCTTAACTTTAACTTTATTAATGGCAGCTAACAAGCAAGTATATCGATAAAAAAGAAGAAGAAAATAAGTATATGTGTAGTATCTCAAGGATTCACACACTTTAATGGAAGCTCCAAGGAGGTGAAGGTTATAATCATAGTAAATTTATCTGATTTGAAAGTTGGAAACAGACTGTGATCAAGTGTTTACAGATATTTATACTATTTGACTCATAAAACCTAATTATCACATATAAATTGGTCTAAAGCTTAGTTAAAAAGAGAAATTAATTGACCTATTAGTTTGAATAGGAAGAGAGAGTAAGTTTGAGAAGAAAGGTACCTCCATGATACATCCTTATATAGGTCGGTGCATCTTTATTTTAAAATTAGTGTAATGAAAGGGAGACTCCCAAAAAACCAATTTCTAATTTTATTGTTCAACCAACCAGTCGAGTTTCTGGTCTACAATACTTCTACATATAATTTGTTTTTTAATTAATTAACTAATTTACTTGTGAAATTTTTTATGGTCAAAATGGTTAAGTTTGCTTCTTTTTTTTTCTTCTAATTAATTAATTAATTTATGGAATTATTTATGGTCAAAATGGTTAACCCAATGATGCATGAGGATAAGTATGATATTTTTTTGTTATTAAATAAATAAGAAGAAAGTTGTAATAACGATTAGAGGGGTCACATAAGACTTAATCCTAACCCTAGTTAACTTGGTGGAACTTGTCTTTTTCTCATTGGTTTTCTTATTTATTATTTATTTATTTTTTTTGTAGAAGTGGTGATGAGAGAGTCATCGAGTGTGGATCCTATACGGGCGGCAGTTAGGTGCGGATGAGTACGGGTGCGCGGAATCCTATTAGCCCACGTCACCTAAATTTATGTGAACAAATAAAAAAAACATTAATTTTTTTTTCTCATTTATATATGAGGGTGGCCAATAAAGTGCTGCCGGCACTCACCCACACAGTATGGCCACCCACACCTAATCCACTGCACACAACAGCTTAGATAAATGGAAAATGAGAACACCATCCACGGGAACCTGGACCTATATAGGTCCCTGCAATTATACAACGACGCCCATCCTTATCCATCCATGAGTTCTGCTGCTTTTGCTTATACGGATACAAGGTTGTGAAGGGTCATAAGTATACAAGGTTGTGAAGGATAAGATCTAGGATAAGATCTCCCTTTAGAGTGATTACTGATGGAAGCCAAATTCTTATCTTTGAATTACATTGCACCCGTTATGGGATCCGTATGACCCTTCAACTACTTAATACAGCATTTTCTCTGCAAATCTCATATTCTTACAATTTGACCATTTTATAATTAATACGCTGGAATAAAGATCCTCTCGCTTCTTTAATAAGTTGAGTTAATGGTTTCATTACATGACACAAATTATTATCATAATCAAAATTGTAACAAAAGTATAATAGAAATAGAAATACCGATCAGCCGTAGTTGTCAAAGCACTGGAAGTAGTGCCGGAGACGGAGAGAAGTTCAGTGAGAGCTGTCATGGCTCTGACTTGCATTTCTAAAGCACTCATCTATGTAATCGGTTACTTTTAAAATTACCGGAAATGGAAGTTTCCAGCAACCGGGGACTAATCGACCGAGAACACGGACTTTCCGTTGCAAAGCCGATAACCTTTTTTCTTTCAAAAAAGTTGTCAAAATCCCCTAGTTTAGGCAGTTTATTACCTAAAAGTACATTGACAAAATCAATTTACCGGTATAATATATTTATACCAAACTATTTGCAATATGGTCATCTGTCATTTGACATATGACGTGTTAGATGTGTCTGCCGTATTTGCTTTTTTTTTTTTTTTTTTTTAAATTGCCTAAACTACCCTTCCCTATTCTCTTTCACTCTCCATACGAAATATTACTCTCCCTCTCCATACGAGCGTCTATTCTCCCTCTCTTTCTCCATTTCCATTGTAACAGCCGGCTTTCTCCCTCTTCAAAACCCTAGATGAAACCTTTTTTCCGGTGTGATCGTCTAGCACCTTTTCATGTGAAATCGGGCATCAAGTCGATTCGAGACCAAGCCTAGATCTTCCTAACATTCACGTTCCTTGTCACATCAAGTTTCTTCTTCACCAACGATCACCTGACAATCTTCTTCGATAGCAACACCGGCCCAAAACCTGTTCATCCCTACATCAAAAACCCCTTAGAAGAGGTTTCAAAACCCTAGCTGAAACACCATAACTTTTGATTCGTTTTTTTTTTTTTTTTATCTAAACCAACTTTTTTGCTGAGCGTTTTTCCCTTAACCAAACCCAAAAGCAAAATCTTAATTTTATACAACCCATCTTTAATCTCTATCCATCGAATTCATCCTTTCCTCCTTCGATTTGGCAAGTTCAAGCAATCGAGGCTTCTTTAAGATTTAATCGGCAGCCAAATAATCAGGTGACATTTAATTCTTTATTGAGTTACTTATTTTATTTTATTTTTTTAATTTTTGTAAAGAATCAAAGCTCCAATATAGACGCTCTGTTCTTGAATCATGGGATTTCCGAATTTAACATGTTCTCATGTGATTGTTTAATTGTAATTCCTCTCTTTGATCAGCCTAAAATTAATTCCTTCTAGATAATTTTGTGGCTATTGTGAACTGGAATCCATGATCACCATCAGTTTGATTTGCTATATCTTTAGCTTCTTAATACATTCTAAATGAAGAGCATGTAGAATTGTTTTTATTCAATGATATATATTATTAGTGCATGTGGGGTACTTTCAATGAAACGTATTTCATTAGTCATTCTCTTCAACTCATATTCTTACCCGTTCCAGTTTGGCACATTGATTTTAGGATCCTTCATAATCTTAGTTGTAGGTCTTTTTTTATTTTATTGGTTAGAAATTCCTATTAGACATTTAGGGTTGTTTTACGATTTTAAATTTTCAGCTTTATTATTTTTGAGATCTATAGTTTGTTTTTGTTTTTTATTTAGATCTTTTAATTGGCCAAATAGAATTAAATTCTTTTAATTTTTTTTGGTTTGCTCCTAGTCATACGATCCTAGTTTTGGGAGCTGTGATCGCAAAATCATAGTAAATAATTCTAGGACACTACAAAAAAGGGGTTTTTACTGGCGGCATTTAATGGTGGTCTAATAAAAACCACCGTCTACTGTTGTTATCTCGACGGTTTTTATTAGACCACCGAGAAACCCCTTTAGCGCGGAGAAAATCCTGTTAAACCCCTTTTGCGCGGGATATTTCCTGGGAGAAATTAACCCTTTTTCAGCGGTCTAAATAAGACCGCCGAGAAACAGTGACTATGGACGACGGTCATTATAGACCGCCGAGCATGGTTTCATATATCTTTATGGTCTTTAATGGACAGCCGAGTAAAGTTTAACTATGGACGGCGGTCTTTAGTAGACCGCCGAAAATGCTGGTATTTCTCGGCGGTCTAGTAAAGATCGTCGAGCAATCTAATTCTATTCTCGGCGGTCTAGTAAAGACCGTCGAGAATAGGCTATACCGAGACCCGTGAAATCCTTCTTCTTCCTCGCGCATTCTCTCTTTTCTCTCTTCCTTCTTCTTCCTCACACATTCTCTGTTTTTTCTCCTCTTCTTCCTCGCGTTCTCTCTTTTCTCTCTCGTGGTTCTTCCCCTCTCGCTCGGCTTGCTCGCCATCTCTCACTCACTGGCAAGATCAGTTCTCTCCCGCTTAGCCTTTGAAACCACCAACAAGAATCTCGCTCACCGATGAAATCCATTGCTCGCCGTCCCTTTCTCGACGTCCCTTGCTCGCCGCCCCCAAAATTTTTGGTGAGTTGAGTTTATATTGATTTGTTTTTTTTTTTTGCTGTTATGTGATTCTTTCTCACTGTTTCCTTTCAACGGCTATCCCTATTCTCAGTGATTCTTTGATCTATGTTGTACTGATTAGGGGCTAATTAGGGTTCTGTGACTTAATTTATACGAAAAAAAAAACAAACTGATTCTGATACCAGAAAATGGGGTCAGGGCTTAGTATTAGGTAAAACAAAAGTTAGAATCTATGAAGTTAAGAACTTAGGAAACCTGGATATAAGATGAATTCTGTTTTTGATAAGGTTTCTTGATTTTTGTCCGGTTTTGTTTCAATCAGCTATCCTTAATATGAGTTGCTGAAATTTGTGTATAAAAAAAAATAATTGTTTGAATTGATTCATTGCTGCATAGATTTGGATTCATGGTGTCAATGTTGAGGATGTGTTTGGGCCAATTAGGAGTATGTTGAGGTTTTCTTGATATGACTGAACCAAAGAGCATAATATGTACATGAGAGTGCTGGTAACTTAAAATGATTTATAATAAATCTTGAACCTTAGGTAAATAAAGTTTCTAGGGAATTTTCAGAGAGAGAACAATTCAAATGTTAAAGAAATAGAATTTCACATTGAACTGGGTTTACTGTGTAGGTTCTATGGATATCAAAGAAGAAATAACTGCACTTTTTATGGGTTGTTAAACAACCAATTAGCATTTATGCAAGAC
This sequence comes from Pachysandra terminalis, assembly GCA_031762675.1. Lineage (NCBI taxonomy): Eukaryota > Viridiplantae > Streptophyta > Magnoliopsida > Buxales > Buxaceae > Pachysandra > Pachysandra terminalis. The sequence continues at coordinate 5,303 of JAUPMG010104499.1, read as the reverse complement.
CTGAATTTATTCAAGCAACCACAAATAGATGTATGTATACATTTCGGAGTCGTTAAAGGTATTAAAACATGGTTATCGATTATTTATTTAGGGTATTCTAAAAAAACAAGTAGTTAAAAAAGTTGAAGAAATTCCCAAATACTGTTGCCATGTTCTTCCTAATTGCTGAAAAGTATTATTGTCAAAAGATCTGATCATAATATGAAACGAAACCAATCGCATTTGTAAGGAAATTATGATTCGGTCTCCAATCAAATTTGCATATACCTTCGATTATCGAATTAAAACAACGTTACCGGAATTCGCTTTTCTTGGATCAGAATCAAATCAAACTCAAACCATGATCCGATCCATATGTCGACCTTTAGCCCATCCCATCCCTACCCAACTTGAAAAAAACATTGATTCTGATACCAAAAAATGGGGTTGGGGCTTAGTGGCTGATAGTTAGGGTTATAATTCGTTAGGGTTTAACTACCTAAGCATAGGTCGAATATCCTCATAGTCGAGTTGATCAGGATATTTAATCCTATGCTAACAAGTTGATTTCAAAACCATAAAAAAAATTCAAATTATAATTCTAAGAATATTGTTAGAATAAAAATGTATTAAAGTTAAGCCCTCCTTAGTTATATCAAATTTTGATTTGTTACAGAAATCTAATAAATTCTCATCAAGTTAGTTGTTGTTTTGATCACACAAATTGAGTGCTTTCAAGACTTTGGCATATTCGGTCTAAATTGCACGACCTAACCTAACTTCCAAACATCACATATAAGTCAAATCACTACCTGGTTGGGAAAGTTCTAAACCCTTAGGTTTAATTACAGTGATTATCCAACCTCTTTATTTGGTTGGGAAAGTTCGAACAGATTGGTGTGGCTGTGAAGGGAAGTAATTACCTTGAGTCCGTTAAAACGTCTGTTTGGAGCAAAAACACCATTTTTGGTAAGTTCTTTGAATCTTTATGAAGCCAGCATAATTCAGGTTAAGCCTCATTTCCTTAACTGTTATCTTCGGATTGTTCAGTCTACTACTTTGTAGTTACAATGAGAACTTTACAATCCTTTGCTCAATAAGATTTATGAACAAAGAAACTAGAGAACTAATTAGTCTATTAGAAGATAACAAACCTAAGGATATAGAAGTAAAAACTAAACAACTTCTGTTATGTTTAGTTGTGCCATTTTTATATATTATTGTAAATTACTAGAAATGCGTGAATGCCTTGCAAAATAGAGATACAAGGGTGATGGTGGAATCAGTTGAATATATGGAGTGTTTAATGCATTGTCTGTCTGAAATGTTATATACATGATTTGTTCTTCATTTTACTTGCTATGGATGCATTGCACTTCACTAAGGGGTTTACGATTTTCCATAGGATATAAATATGAAAATGCATTATCACATATAACATTTTGGATTGTCACAGTGGACATTTTGGGATTAACAACTATTTTACTTGTTATTTTATGATTTTATTATTTCTCTTTCAATTTTGGCAACCATTTCTGTGTGTTCTTCAGATACGTAGTTTACTTGACTATGTGCTTTTCGTTTATCTATCTAGTATGGATAATCGTGAGTACAATATGTCATGTTAGCTAACGTAATTGAAGAAACACTCAGTGATGCTGCCAAAATATTTATAGAAATATTTCAATCATAAAATTAGGGAGTAAAATAGTTGGTAATCTTGAATGGGCATAAAACTTTAAGCAAGCATCATTTACTTGCAGGTTATATTTGGCTTGAAAAATGCACGTGTTGCATTGAGGTATGTCTCACCTTTAAATTATTTGTGTTTATTTATAATTAAATATTATAATTTATGCAGTTCATGAACATGACCTCTCTTTACATATTGTAGATGCTTCTTTGAGTATTTTCATTTTAGATAGATAATTGGGTTTTTTGTTCACTAAGTGTCAAAAGAAGAGTGTAAACCACACCAAGCAGTTACCCGGAACATAACCTGGCTCTCGCTAACTGGCTGTGGATTGGATCTTAATGAGGAGCAGTTCTTCTGTCTGCGAAGTTGAACCAAACCCTCCGAGTTCGGGCTAGGGGTTTACCCCATCTTTACAAAATCCATCAGTTTAGGCTTCTCCATTTTCCATGTTTTTTATAGTTGGGAACTGGTCGGGTTGTCTCTAAGTAGTGTTGGAAGGTTATTTATAGTTAGGATTGTCCATTTTTCCTAATTTTGGTACGTTTTCTTCTTGTTGAAATTTTCTAATTTGATGCATGCAGCATATTGAAAGAAGAAGTAGGGTCGTTTAAGTTGAAATTTCCTTATGTTATTGATAGGAGTTGGATTCGTAAGCATATGGCTAGTCGGGAATATATTGAAGGGGTGAAAGGATTTATAGAACATGCATTTTATCATGAGGCCATTCTGAATGGGAAGTTGAAATGTCTTTGTTCGAGATGCAGCAACGTATTCTATTAGGATAGAGATACAGCGTATGAATACATGGTATGTGATGGGTTCGATAAGAACTATGTCAAGTGGTTACATCATGGGGAGGGAATAACTTTGACGCACACCATAGAAATTTTGGTCTCTGCAGATTCTGTAACTAGTGAAATAGATGATGGGATGGATGATTTATTACAGGATGCATTTGGAATCCCCGATACATTTAGAGAGGAATATGCCAATACACAGACGTCTGTCATTGGACTCAATAACGAAACTGATAAATTCTTGAAATTAATAAAGGATTCAAAAAGGAGTTGTATCCGGGATGTAAGAAGCATAATAAGTTGTCATTTATTGTGAGATTGTTTCGCATAAAGTGTCTTTGTGGGTGGAGCAACAAGTCTTTTACCATGTTGCTCGACTTATTGAGAGAGGCATTTCCTGAGGGTTCGGAATTGCCACAAAACTTCTCTCAAATGAAGAAGATTATTTCTGACTTGGGTCTGAATTAAGAAAAATTTGACGCGTGCCCTAATGATTGTATGCATTTTTGGAAGGATATTGGCGATAGATAGTTGTATGATACTTGAGGTATGTCAAGATGGAAGACGGTGGATGATAATTTGGTTGGGAAGAAGAAGAAGATGTCAGCTAAGATCTTGAGGCACTTCCCTTTAAAACAAAGGTTGTAGAGGTTATACATGTCATCCAAAACCGTTATAGACATGAGGTGGCATAGTGACAGTCACATTATGTAACGCCCCATAGATTTGCTATTTCTTCTATTTTGGGGATTTTCTGTAATTTCTATGTTCTTAAGGGTATTTTGGCATTTTTTGAGCCCAGCTCTTGAGGACAGTTGTTGTGTTCCTTGCCTTACACCATAACCCCTCTTTTTAAAGAGCTTGGATGGTTGAGATTAACTCTCTCATCCAAGGGTCAGTGGAGAGCTAGGATTGTTTCTCATAAGAGAATAGGGTTTAGGCTAACCCTAGCCCTTTCATTTTGTTCTTTGTGTTGTGTTTGGTTGAGGAAGCTTATTAGAGAGCTCCAAAAGAGAAGAAGGGAAGAGGAAGACGTTTGAACAAAGAACCATCTCCACCAATTTTTGTGCATCAAGGGTTGGTTGTGCAAGGTAAGTGCATTGTGTGCATTTATGGTGTATTTTCTTGGGATTTTTGTTTGTTTCCCTTGAATGTGTTGAATCATTGAATGATTACTTGTTTTATGAATGTTCTTCATGCTATAATTGCAAAATGTTGAACTTGTGATTGAATGGAGAATGGATTTCATGCACACTATAGGTCAAGTTGCTGAAATGGTTATTTGAGATGTATTTCTCTTTGATTTTTGGATTGGATGTTCATGATTGTTTGAAGTTGTTATATGTTATGATTCATGGTGTTTAACTTGTATTTTCGAACCTATTTGTCCCAGAAAAATAAGAACCAATAGGTGGTTGTTGACCTAGAATAGACATGTACAATTATGGGCAAGAAAACCCAGAAATTGCGTTTGTCGGCGTGTCAGTCGGTGCACCGTCGGGCTCGCCGACGGAGGCCGATGGGTGAAAAGACACCCACCAAGCGTGAGTCTAATGAGGATTTATTAGGTGCCTTGTCAGTGGGTGGTCGGTGAGACCGACGGACCCGTCGACCATAAGAGTTACATAGAGGTCCCTGTTGGTGAGTACATCGGTCCACTGAGTGACTCGCCGACAGGGAGTAAGATTTTTGGTGTTGGCTGTCGGTGAGTGATCTGTGAGACCGATGAGACTCACTGATGGGCATCGGTGGATCTATCGATGCCACTGATGGGACCCACCGATGAAGTTATGAATTTGGACTTTGGGCGTTGGCGAGTCGTCGGTGGAACCGATTACACTCACCGATAGGCGTCAGTGAGTACGTCGGTCCGCTGACGAACTCACCGACATCACAATTTTAGCCCTAGTCGGTGGGTACATCAACCCACCGATGGGACCTACCGAGGCAGGCATGTGACTGAGGTGTTATGGGGAAATCTAGTATGAATTTCGTCCTGTTTCATTTAAGGATTATGGAACTAATGCTATGTGCTTTTATTTCATATCTGTTGCATGAATGAGGCATGTTGAATGATTAATGCTATATGCTTTCACTACATATCACTGTATGACCGTGAGACCCACATTACAAGCTTTCCTTTCATACCCACTTTATGATTGAAGCATAGTAAAAATGTTATATGATTATGACACATTCATATAGTTGTTTGCTAATTCCATGCATTTAATGGCCATGCATGCATGTATAGTCTTTGTGAGGACTCAGATCACAGATTACCCCTATGTCTTTCTAGAATGACGAGAGGGCAAATGTGAGGATACTTGGGCTCTGAGATGAGACCCAAATGAGAGTTTAGAATCTGGTGTCCTATTGGGGACTATTTACATATCATAAATCCAAGTTGATTTAAGGGTGAGGGATTTGCTACCCCAAGAGCCCACGGATACCTATATATGTCGTATTATATATATAAAGGATAATTTCGATTGATAGTTGTGAATGGGTATTGTGCCACGGAGGAAGGTTCATGAAGATGATGCCCTCGGACTATCCTATTGAGATGGTGTGTCCCCGATAAAAGTAAAAGCGGGGTATGAATTCTCGGGGATCGCAATTCCCTTAAACCTGTGCTTTACACATAAAATCGGCGAGGTGTCCTTAGCCCGAAAGGGGCCATGTATATGAGGATAGATACATGGTGGTACAGTCCGGATCTGGCGTGGACATACATCACTTCACAATATCAACGATATGCATTTGCATCCACGTGATTGCTTAGACCAATTGTTGGGTCATTTATGAACTGTTCATGTCATTGCATATAAATG
>JAUPMG010104489.1:0-12191 GCA_031762675.1 Pachysandra terminalis | reverse complement strand
TAATGAGAATATTCTAAAACATCTCAAATTTTGTAGATATCCAAATCCCCCATATTTCAATATATTGAAATGTGTTATTCAAAAATTGTCACATGAATCAAGCAGTTCTCAATAAGCATCACATAATAAATCATGCTTTTAAACTTTTAAAAGATAACAAAATAAGCATGATAAAATTATCTCAATAATATTATATATTCTCATAGCAAAATTAATTCTATATTTCAAAGTTTGTGAATGATAGTCACCCCAACCTTTTATGTATATTTCTCACCAGTAAAGCATTTAAATTAAATGTCAAATAATCCTCACAACCTAACTTGTATAAAGTTTTACAGTAAGAATCATAATTTGAAATATGCTTTTCTCAAATTTTAAATACTTTAAGAAAATTCTCAAAAATAATTTCAAAATTTTGAAAAGCATTTGTTTTAAATATATAGGCTTTAAAATTGTGTAAACAGCCTTAATACATATATTAGAATCATAAAATTCGACTTAAAAACATGATAATTACAAATGTTTTCCACAAAAACATGATAATTACAAATGTATCACTATTCAAAAACTTGTTTATTTACAAGTTGGCCACCATAACTTGCTTATTTATAAATTTTCCACTGCACTAATATCTTGCTTATTTACAAGTTTGCCAGTAAAGTTGATATATTTATAACTTTGCCACTACAGATATAATTGAAGCATTCTAAATTTTGAAAACGGGTTTTGATTGCTTAAAGGATCGAGTCAAACCTGATCCAAAAAAAAAAAAATTTCCTCTCCCATTTTTGGGATTTAAAGGTCTCATATAGAAAAAAATTCTACCCTTTAAGAGAAAAGTCTATAAAATAATATTCTCTACTAGAACTTTTCTTGGGTTTAAAATACCAAAAAACTAAATAATATATATTTTCTGGAGAAATCAATCACTCAAATAACATCTGCACATCATATATTAGCATCAAATGTTATTTGATATAACAATATCATATACTAACATATATAGATTATTATGTTTCAAATATTCATCTTATCTTACATACGAGTATCGGTATCAAGCTATAGCAAAAATAGGTGACTACGGGGTAGGAATACAAGATGAATGTGATACATAAATAATTCTTCATATATGAATGAGTAAATGAACTAATTCTAAAATATAATTAAGGAATAAATACAAATGATATGCAACCAAGGAAAAAATAATATATAATAACTCTATAAAAAATAATGAATATGATAGAAAAACTTATCCATTTATGCACTGTCAGCTTGTAGTCACTTTCGTTGATACTAATATTGCCACCTATCAGATTATATCCTTAGTGCCTGGGTTGATGGTAACCAGCATCCAGGATTCAACGATCTTTGACCTCCTGGTAGGTTGCACCGGCTACCAGACTCGAAGAGAACTGATGGTGTATCACTCGATACTAGAAGAATAAATGACTATTGAAAACTCAAAGGAGCACTGTACCACAATGCACAAGGAGAGAGAGAGAGAGAAAGAGAGAGAGAGAGAGAGAGAGAGAGAGAGAGATAGTGAAACTTTTCTTATATATCTTGCATGCGGACGAAGTTCTTTCAGGTATGATAGTTTTCTTAGTATGCATGAATGGGTGCCCAATTGACGGTGTGATCCCTGCCAAGCTTGTATATGCTTGGTTGCATGGAGATATGACTTGAGGTTCCCAACGTGAACTTCCCTCATTGGCATTCCACTGCACATCATTACCAGTATCGTGCATAGGTTCAATGATGTCCGACGAAACCCCCGCTCCTCTTCAGCAAACTTAAATCCTGACCTCCACTTCAAAAACCCAAGTGAACTTTTGATCTTATCCCCACTCCTTTTCAGCAAACTTAAATCCTGACCTCCCCACTTCAAAGAACCCAAGTCAACTTTTGATCTTATCCCTCCAAAAATACTTCCAATCTAAAATGGACCTCTCTCCTGAAGCACATCTCATCACTTTCCACCCTAAACTCTCAAGCAGAATGAAACAGAAATGGGAGTTATCTCTCCTCGGACTTCTGCTTGACGGTCGGATGAACTTCAACTCACTCCGGAGCACTCTATACAAGATCTAGAAACCAACTCTCATCTCGGCCATCCAACACATCAAAGAGAACAATGTCACGCCCCAAAACCCGTGGCATGAATTACTAAACAGGCGGCACGAGTCTTGAGGTATGACCTTCGGGTTCTCAACCTTGGAATGCGGATCACCAAAACAAAATAACAATAGTAGGGTAACAATAATTACCCTAAATAAACCATCAGAGTGCGGAAGCGAAATGAAATAAATTAAGTAGAATCCATGGCCTCAGAAGAGCCAAAAATCTCAACATAACAAGTAAAACTAATAATAGTCTTAATCCTATTACATCCAATGTATCCAATTCAGTATAAACATAAAATACTAAAAATAAAGGTAAATCACACAGTAGCTTCTAGCTTATACTCATCATCATCCTATCTCAACCTGCAACATAAAAAGTCGTGTGAGCTTAGAATGCCCAGTAAGACCATATCTACGTCCATTCTCATGGAACATCATTAGTCCAAACCAATAAAACATCAATATAGAATTACGATAAATTAGATCATTGAACAATATAGATTTATGGATGTTATGGAGTATGCCATGAAGCGAGGTGTCATTCAAATGATCCTACATGATATGCTCAATCAAAGGGATGCAAGTATGGTATTCAATGTGATCTACTAGGATAATGTTCCCTGTTAAGTGACCCTCATTGCAGCTTCACCAATAAGAACCAGCTCGGGACATAGGTCACCAGGAACAACCAGATGTCCCTCTCCTTGTTCGGGGTAGCTAATCCATGGTACGAAGGCCACCACTTGCTTATTTTTTAGTGTAATTACTTGAGGTTTAGCCAACCGTATAGGACTACGCTGAATCCTACCCTTATTTAAACGGGACATTCACCCATGGGTATAGTCAACCCAACCAAGAAACCTCGCAAGGAAAATCCCATGCTCTCCTTCTGGGCTCACTTGACATTCCACATAGTCCTAGTATGCATGCAATTAATAACTTATGACTTAAATGATAATTCCCATCAGAAGCTATCCACACGGATAATCTATTGGAAATTATCATAAGTTTCTTAAAGATGTGTACAAACCAATCCAAACAATACTATATCGTTAACTCCTTCCGTTGCTTCCTGGTTGACCAGACAAGCTAACAATACACAACTTTATCTGTTGCTGCCCGGTTTACCGGACAAGCTAATCAATCCAAAATATCAATTGGATTCCAGAGATAATGCCCTTCGGATGCTATCCGTGCACCCATACACACTAATAATCTGCTGGATACCATCACGGGTGCTCTTTCCATAAGTACAACTCAGCTCAACACAATACTGGTTGTCCACTTCCATTCATCAAACACTTGGAGTGCACAACCCCAGATCATGGTTAAGTCACTAGTCTAGATGGTAATGCAGGGTGTACCGTGGAACTCAAAGTTGATTCCCAGCAGGTAAGCCCAATGCCTTCTGACCATACTTTGATTCCTAAGGTCTGTAGTGTAGGGTATGCTGTGGAACTCAAAGTTGATTCCCCGCAGGTAGGCCCAATGCCTTCTAACCATAATTTTATTCCAAAAGTCCATACCACACTCATGTGACACAACCCCCAACCTAAACCAACAAATTTCAGAAGTGTACTCCCCATCGGTAGCACCACCAGTGTATCGGTACCTGCTGGTGGGGTAAATCTAGTGTGTTTTAGGTCCTTATCGGAAGCACCACCGGTGTACCGATGCCTGCCCACAAACCCATTCTCTGTATTTCTCAATCCCTTTCGGCAGCACCACCGGTGTATCGGTGCCTGCCGACGGGTCACGAATATGGGAACTTTTCTAAGGTTCTGGAACCCCAATCTGAGTCTATCTTTGATCTGAATCATAGGTTACCAATATTAATACTTCTAAACCAATACTAAATCACTCAAAACACATTAAACCATTGTTAAACAAAAATCGAAGAAGTAAATCAAATATTTAATGTCACTCTCGCACGGTGTAAATCAACATACGAATGAAGAACGATCCCAAGATTGTCAGATATTAAATATAAGCAAACAAAAAATGCTTTCATTCATAAGGTGACAATATACAATCTATGCGATAAATCCGAGATAGATCACAACATTCCATAAGAACTATACAGAAAATCAGACTTACCTGTTGTTCTAGATATTTGATTAGCAATCAATTCTTCTTCCTTTCTCTCATTCCTTTCTTCTTCTTGTTCTTCTACCTTGCCTCTTCTCTCTTGTCCAAATCTAGCTTCAGCCTCATTTCTTTTTCTTTCTCTTAATTTCTTCTCTCAAAAAACCAAACCCTAATCCTCCAAACCCAAAAGCACTATTCACGCATCAAACAATTCTCCCACTTTTAGACTTCCTTTCCCACTAAAATCCCTTCCTCAATCTCTTCCTAATCTCGTTTACCCATGACCTAACTTATAAGGCAACTTCCCGCTATGAATCCTTTCAAAATCAAACTCTTATTAATTAGAAACTTTCTAATCATTGCTTTGAATTTGAATTTAATTAACTTACTAATCTACCCTTGATCCCATATCTAATTCAGATGCCTAATTCAATTCTCAGTCCATATCAATTTCGTTTAATTCCTCCATATCCTCTATATTTTCACTTAATTATTCCTATTACCTAGATTTCCTTTAATTACAACTTTAACCCAACTCTAGACAATAACTATCAAACATGTAACATCCATGTTATTAGTTCATACGTCCAAACCTAGCTTTACAATTTATATTATAAAGTTATTCAAATTGATTATGATCATTCCTAGATTGACTAATTTAAGTTTCTACACCTATTGGTGATATAAAACAATCAATTAAAATTTCGTATTCCCAGGTTATGCTTACTTAATCAATTTAATTAACCTTTAATTAATAATTTATATTATTAATTTCTGGGTTAGGGTCACTACAAACAACCTTGAGACGGTGCTTATTTGTTTCGCCACAAAGGATGACATGAAAACGATCCTCGAGTACCTACCCTGGATCAGTGAAGGTCGACCACTAATTCTACAAAGTTAGGATGGACTTTCCCCTTCTCTGCAAATCCCATTCAATTTTGCATGCTTATGGATACGCATCACCAACCTTCCTATCTCTCACAAAGATCCGAAGGCTGTCATCACCATTTGCTAGGGTATTGGTCAAATAGCAAATATGGATATCCCAGCACAATCCAGTCACGACAAGGGATTTGCTAGAGTAAAGGTGTACATTCTGGTCAAGAAGCTAATTTCATCAAGTGTTTTTATTTTTAATGCAGAACATATCCTTGTTTGGCTTTAGTTCAAGTACAAGTTCGTTCCAATATTCAGTCATGCTTGTGGCAGGCTTGGCCACACGAACATAATATGCTGCTTCTCATAATTCAAGAACTCCCCCACTCGTAAAGATTTTGCAGACCCTAGTATCAAACACCTGCTTGAAGGCAATTCCCCTCTTTATGGTGCCTGGCTGCGACTGTTCCCAACAAAATCTTAGTGGGGACTTGAAAAACGCATGAGAAACCTGCAATTTCCGCTTCACCACTTGCTTCAGGGTTTGATTTTTCCGACTCATCGCTCCATCACAACTCGGAAAGCAACACTCCACCAGGTTTCGAATTACCATTGACACGAGTTGACTCAGTTGCATGCGAATCAGTTATCAACACCAACTTATTTTTTTGGGTAAAGTATCAACACCAACATGACACTTGATATCCATGCAAGATTGGTCTTAAATGAAGCTATCCCTAACATTACACCTGCCACCCATGCTACTCTAGCCTTTAATGAGAATCTTGATAACATGAAGAATCCTGTGGGGAGTTTTGTGCAATCGGACAATACTGAGGCTCTAACCGGCACGACATCACTTCCACCTAACCGTGACAGAGCACACTGGTGGAATCAAATATTTCAGATGATTCACGGGGGACCACCCAACTACCCTTGCAACTTGAACCAACCAAACCAAATTGAATCCTCCAACCTGAACCCAACTCAAACCCCTTACCTGACTGAACCGGAAGCAACCCATAACATTTTGACCCAACCCCGTATCCAAACCCATTCCACCATAACCACCACCGCCAACCCACCCCTCCTGCCAATACAATTTTCTGAGCACATACCCATATCAACTCGCACCCAGCCTTTCACACCTGTGCATATATCAGACTTCAAAATCTCTTTTGCATCACAAGGGGCACAACCTGATTCCCCTTCTTCCTACAAACAACCCAACTTGGAACCGTGGAGGGAGTTCCACTGATACCTTGGATGAAAAGCATCTTAGTATTCCACCGGATGATCAAACAGAGGTCCGGGCAGTTGCGGAGCGGGACACCAAAAGGAAAACACCGGCGAGGAGAGGCAAGACAAATGATGTTGCACAAGAATCTTGCCCTTGTTTTGAGGCAGCGATGGTAGGCCACAAACAACCATCACGAGCGTCATGATAGTGTATTCTGGAACTTTCGATGCATGGGGCTCACCTCAATAGTGCAAGCTCTAAAACATATCATTCGCGTTGAGAGTCCCTCCTTGGTTTTCCTTTCTGAAACCAAATCTCCCTTGGACAAATCCAAACGTATTTGTTTTAATCTTGGTTTCAATAATAACTGTACAGTCCCTTGTAATGGCACTGCGTGCCGTCTATGGCTCCTATGGAACGAGGAGATTTTGATTAACATCTTGGAGACTCGTAACTGGCTCATACATGCCAATGTTTCTTTTAAAAACTTTTCTTTTTTTTTTCTTAGTAATGTGCATCTTAGCCCTCAAATTAGCGTAAGAAACTCACCACTGGCTTACTTACAATCGCTGGCTACTTCTATGACAAATCCGTGGCTTCTTTGTGGTGACTGGAACACGAAGACAGAATGAAAAAAGAAGAAGTGGTTTTCCATACAGCTTGAATTATCATTGGGCATTTTCAAAATATTTCCTCAACATTGACCTCATTAATCTTGGCTTCTCAGGTCACAAATTCACATGGAACAACGGTCGGGATGGCCGGGATCGGATCTGGGAAAGACTCGATAGAGCCATATGCAACATGGCTTGGCAACAATTATTCCCGGAGGCACATGTTTCATACGAGGCTTGGGTTGAATCTGATCATTGCCCTATTACTATTGCTTGTTCTCGTCCGTTGGAGAAACTCCTGAGACCATTTCGTTTTGAGGGATTTTGGCTGGAATATGAGTAGTGCGCTGATGTGGTTACTACCGGTTGGAACTTGGATATAAGGGGCTCACCATCATTCTAAATGGCTACGAAATTATCCAACACCAGAAAGGAACTCAAAACGTTGGAACCGAACTAAGGTAGATAATACTTTTCTCAAAATAAAAATGACTACGTATTGATTAATCAGATCTAAGAAGAAAGAACTCTCAATGACTCAAGTCATCTTCATATGCCGAAGAAGCCACCACCAAAAATCTGAGAAAACTATTAAAACACAAGGCAATTTATTGGGCACATAAATCAGGAATTAGTTGGATCAAAGCTGATGATCAAAACACCCGCTTCTTCTACCTATCCACTATCACTAGAAGGTGTCACAACAGGATAGACCAATTAGTCTCTGATGATGGAACTGTTCTCCTTACCAGACGTTCTATTGGTGATTTCATAATTTGCAAGTTCGCTGATCTTTTCAGCTCCATCAATCCACCTCAGCCTGAGACGTTCTTTGCGAGCATCCAGAGTACCTGCCTCTCAGTCGATCCTTCGACTCTTTGTAGCCCATGTACCATGGAGGAACTTAAACTTGTTACCTTTATGATTGGTCCTTGGAAAGCCCCTGGTCCGAACGGCTTCACCGGAATTTTCTTTCACACCTTTTGGGATAGCATTAAAAATGATCTCCATCATATGGTTAACAACTTCTTCACCACAAGCCACTTCACTACAGCCATAAACCATATCCACATTATCCTTATCCCGAAGATTAATCTACTCCAATCCGTGGATGACTTCGGCCGATTATCCTATGTAACGTCACACACAAGATCATGGCTAAAATACTTTGTAACAGAATTAAGCCGATATTACCACGGACCATCAGTGCCTTCCAAGGAGCTTTCATTGCCTCACGCTCTATTCACGATAATGTTATGCATGCCCAGGAGCTTTTCAACACAATTAACATGAAAAAGCGAGGTGTGGGTAGTCTTTTGGCCATGAAATTCGACATGAGCAAGGCTTATGATTGGATCGATTGGAGCTTCGTGTGTGCAGCAATGGCAAAATTTGGTTTTCCGGAACAGTTCATCAATTGGGTTGTATTCTGTATTTCTTCTACATCATTCTCTGTGTTGCTAAATGGTTCACCGTTTGGCTATTTCAAACCTTCAATAGATTTATGACAAGGGGACCCGCTCTCTCCTCTCTTATTCATAATCTGTATGGAGATGCTCTCCCTTAAGGTCTCGTAGGCATAAGACCAGCACGCTATTGTCGGAGTTAGTATCGGATGTGGTGGTGAACCTATTACTTATTTACGCTTTGCAGACGATATTCTACTTTTCGGTCGTGTCAACACATAGAATTGTAATAAAATTGCTTCTATCACCAATGAATTCAATGAAACTCTGGATTGCCCTTCAACTAACGCAAATCATGTCTTTTGTTCAGCCCGAATTCTATCGTTCAGCCCGAATTCTAGTCATAACTTAAGGATTGGCATTGCGTCTCGCCTCAACATCCCTTTGCGCAACTGCCTAACAAACTACTTAGGCATCCTAATTTTCTTTGGAAAACGAAAGATGTCATACTTCTTGAAAATGATTGGCCGTATTAAACTCAAACTTCAAGGGTGGAAAAGAAAACTTCTCAACATGGCTAGTAGAACCACCCTCATCAACTCAGTTGTTTCGGCCATTCCTAAGCACTTCATGGCATGTATCAGGATCCCTCCCATTCCAATCTCTACCATCGATAAACTTCGAAGGAATTTCCTTTGGGGTCATGAAGAATAGGAAAGTGTCATGTACCAGATCCTGTGACACGATTCCCAATGAGGGATTGCATGGATCTCGAGGTGAGACCTTCGGGATCCACATCTTGTCACGAACAAAACCTAAAAATCTCAATGGAGTTCCCAAGTCTAGTTTGCAACTCTCACCCATATCCAGATGGGAGTGAATAAACAATACATAGCCAAAATTATTTAATTAAGAAGGATATTATATAAGATAAAGTATATAGAAAAGTAATGTTATTAAGATAATTTTCATCACATAACATCCTTTAAACAGAAAACAGCAGAAACTAAAATACTAGTCTTATGCTTCAAATCAAATCCCTATTAACTAACCTATCTAATTAACTACTGAAATTACAACGAATATACCCTACTACAAGATCTAGTAAAAATATTGAATAAAACCCTAATTATAGCTAAAGTCTTCAAAACATCACAGTCCTCCATCTTGGTCCTCATGCCCATTATATATAGGTCCTGAAATATGTTGTGCTCAAAAGCGTCAGCTACACTTAGCTCAATAAATAAACGAATATAAACAGTATTTAAGATTGAAGTAGGGTCAATGCCACTCTTCAATGATAATCAATAGACTAAAACATAATACATACAATTAATGACATAATAATGATAATAATGCAACATGATGTGATGTGCAATGCATAAGGTGCTGGTTCAATTATTAATGTATGCAATGCATGCTCATGCAACAGTTAAATATGATTAACACATTTAATCCATGCACAAGAATATGATATGGAAATAATGCATGCTGTTTGGAATTCGATTAGTGTATGTTCCACATCCGATCTTAATCGTACTAGTCAAGATGTCTCACCAAGAACACATCCCCCGATATTTGGTTGGATTACAAAACAGATTGGATTTCCCGACGGTCTTTAAATGACCACCGTCCAATCTAGTTACCTCGGAGGTCTAAAAAGACCGCCGATAGTTAAAGCATTTATTGGCGGGCTTTAGACAGACCGCCGATAAATATGAACTATTAACAGCTGTCCATGTTAAACTGTCGAGTTAGGTTTATTATTTTTCAGCGGTCTTTAAAAGTCCGCCGAGTACATTTAGTATTAGTCGGTAGTTTTTTAAGGACCGCCGACAAATGATTATATACACACCCCGCAAAAACCCCTTTTTCTTTCACGCGAATTTCTCTCCCTCCCCCGCTTTGCGATTGTCCCTCTCCTATCTTTTGCCCCTTTCCCTCTCGCTCGTCGTGGCTCGGTCGACACTGGGTCACCGTCAATCGCTCCCCGATTTCTCCTCGTCGTCAGTCGCTTGCCTCATCGCTCGCTGCAATCTCTTGCCGATTGAACGAAATCAAAGGGAGGTTACAGTTAGGTATGATCTTTCAAATTTCATTTTATGTGTTGTGATTTAAATTTGGCAAGCTACAAACTGGATTATGGTTGTTATTGGGTTGCCAAAACTCAAATTGAAGCCATCTTGTTTGTTTCTATTCAGCTATAAATGATTTTTATATATAAGAATTGATAACAAAGGGGTTAGATTAATTTGCTTCACTTTCATGTTGGAATGAAGTCTGTATAGAGTGGATCCCTATAATGTCAAGGTAGGGTTGGCCAGAATCTCCACTGAACCCAATACAAAGCTATCTTTTGTAATCCTTTCATTTTTTAATTGATGCGTTCTTTATATGCTGACCTTCCCTCATATTTTTCTTGTTCCTCTTATAGTTAAAGCTGTAGTAGATACATTTTAAATAAGAATCTGTGGAAATGTTGGAAATTTTTGTACTATGTTGCAAGTATTTGTTGAATCTTTTGCAGTGAATTGGGACACTTGATCTTCATAAATTTAGAATCTCAGGCTTTAATGATGTATTACTCTGATTGATTTCAATTGAGTAAATTGCATCTTGGGTTTTTGTTTCTTGATTCTGTTTGGTTTGTCCTGAAGACTTTAAATCTGGTAATCTATAACCAAGTTAAGCATTCACTATTAAGTAAATTATCACATAAATTTTCTCTCTGCAATATTTTAGTGAAAAGTTTAATAGTGTTGTGGATTTATTGGAGGAACTTAGCTCTAGATTTATCATAGCTAAGGTGCTTCAAAACTACCCATTTGAGCCCAAGGAAGAATTTGCACTTCCTTTGTTCATTTGTAGCAGAAGCTTACTAACACTGATTTGGTTTTAACTTGACTTGACACATCTTGAATGTTTGTTGCATTATGTTGTTAAGTATTTGTTCATATTCGATTGATGTCCACCTTTAGGATGGCTTAGGAAAGACAAACCCTAGCCATTAGCTTAGGTTGCATTTGGCCTGTTTTTTTTGCTTATTTCAGCTTATAGCTTATTAAAGTATTTTTTAAGTGTTTGGTAACAGTTAATGGGTAAGACTTATCATTCATTTATGCATTTGATTCTGGTTGTTCTAAGCTTTGAAATTGGTTTAGGTTTTGGAGATTTCCTCATTAATTGAAATATATGCACTTGTATAGGTTTCAACCTAAAATCCCCATTGGAGTTCTTTGAAATGTTCAATCTGTATAGGTTTTCTAATGTATTTGAATAGTAATAATGATTGATTTGGTTCCTGAAATTTGTGCAGGATAGGCTTTTGGATCAGACTAGTGTCACGCATCTCTTCCCCATTGTGAAGTTCCTTGGATTGTTAGCCACTGGCATGACAGGTTCCTTCTTAAGCTATTTCACACAATTACTTGCTTCAATCATGATTTTATTTATTTATTTTTTAATTTGAAGCTATGTGTATTCAGAATCTCGTTTTTTTGTTTATGCTTCTTCAGCTTAATAATGAAGTTTGTTTCCTATTGTTTGATCAATGGTTGTACTTTGGATGCTTAAATTTGTACTGTGATAAAAATTGAATATATTTTTTACATCACTCTTTTGAAAATGTTTCATTCACCAAGTCAATCAGTGATTGTGTAGAGTTAGTTCTCTTTGAACTCTGAAGAACTGTTTATATTTCTAATGATTGGTTAGCATTGCCCAACTGGTTAACTTAAGGTAATCATAGATGAGGATTAGGGCTGTTCATAGTTCTAAGTTCTAATAAATTTTCCCAAAAAGCTCTCTTAACCTCTATTTATAAACACATAATTTTGCAAAT
>JAUPMG010104458.1:0-12192 GCA_031762675.1 Pachysandra terminalis | reverse complement strand
CTAATTGCAATTTAAGCTACTCTAGTTTCAATAAGGAAGGAAACAAACGAGAATATCATCTCTATAAACTACTCTTACCTAAAGAATCAGCTGTAGTTCATTTGCTTCAATTAGCGTTAAGAGGGAAAAGAATTTAGCCATCTTCTTTGCCAATTTGAAGCAGTCTAAATATGCGGATTATCAAAATTAAGTAGATGAAGTTTGAACATTAATATTTTTTTTATCAGTAAAGTAATTATTGTATTAATTTGACCCAACGTTCGAACTCTACAAAAAAGTATATACCCTATACAGAAACAGAAGACACCAAAGTAAATGAAAAAACAGAAACCCCAAACACCCCTCCCAATCTAATCTTCCATATTGCTATGTTAGCCCCAAAACATCCCCCAGTTGCAATCAAAATCTGCAAACCGAATCCGTTCAAATTCCGAATAGTTAGAAATTCAAAATAATAATAATAATAATAAGATAAAAACTTATCAACCAACTTCTGAGTATTTAACTCTTTCCCTTCAAAAATCCTAATATTTCTTTCACACCATATCAACCACAAAATTGCTGCAGGGCATAAATTCCAAAAGATTGAACTCCTACCCCGGTTCCTCATCTTCCAACCCCAATTCATTAACGCTTCATTGAATTCACAATGCGAAACCCAATTCAGATTAAATCTGCTGAAAACAAACACACCAAAAACAGTGACTTCACAGTGGAGGAATAAATGTGCAACAGATTCTTCTTCCTTCTTACACAAACAACACCTAGAAGCCAGAGACCACCCTCTCTTTCTCAAACTATTAGTCATGAACACCCTATGTTCACCGCAGTCCACATAAAGAAGGATATCTTGGATGGCATATCAGAATTCCAAATCAATCTCCACGGCCCCTCCCTCGAAATCTGCTCCAGCAGAGAATAATAAATAGTTTTCACCGAGAACACCCCTTCAACTGCCCACTTCCATACCCTAGTGTCGTCTGCCTCCCTAACATTGGTCATGTAAATCACCTCCAACAGACCTACTACTTCATCAACCTCCCAATCTAACACATTCCTTCTAAAAACCAGATCCCACCTCCAACCCAAAGCCTCCTTTATCAAGTAATCCTTCACCCAAGCATTAATATTTGATGCTAAATCAGCTGTCCCTGGAAACCTTTGAATTAAAGGAGCATCCCCACACCAAAAATATTTCCAAAACTTTGTTCTATCTCGTGCCCCCACCCTATATCTTACACCTTTGGAAAAACTCTCCCGTAAACTACTAATAGCTTTCCAAAGCCCTGTTCCATGCGGAAATCTGCTGCCCTTAGAAAACCACCTGCCTTCCTCCACTCCGTATTTTGTGCAAATCAACTCCCTCCACATCCATTTAGAAAGGTGTGCTACATTAAAACTGGTTAGACATCTCAAGATCAAACGCCCATTGTCCTTGTCGGATCATGCTAGTGACCACTTTACTAGGTGGATCGTATGACTCTCTCCTCATTACCTCTCCATAAAAAGTTTCTTTGAAGCTTCTCTAGTCTCTAGCAACCAAAGTTGGAATTTTTTTTTTTTTTTTTGATCAATAACGAAAATTTTATTGCAAGGAAAAAAGAGAATGTAAATCAGAAAAAGAGAAGAAGAAAAAGAGAGAAAACAGAACCAAAGTTGGAATTTTCAATATCGACATGTAGTATGTTGGGAGATTTGACAGTGCACTTTTAATCAAAGTTAATTTGCCACCCTTCGACAAGTATTTTGTTTTCCAAGATGCCAATTTCTTCTCCGATCTTTCGATCACCATATTCCAAACCCCTTTAGATTTGTATGAAGCCCCAAGCGGTAAACCCAAATAAATAGTAGGGAGAGAGCCCACTTTGCACCCAACCATTTGGCCAACTAATTTAAGTTACCAACCTCCCCGATTCCAATCAGTTCAGATTTAACTAAGTTAACATGTAATCCCGAAATCGCTTCAAAACACAAAAAGACACATCTCAAAGCCTTCAGATCTGTTTCCTTAGCCCAGCAAAAAATCAAGGTGTCATCGGTGAATTGAAGATGCGATATACTAGGAGCCGTGGCCTTCACCTTCACCAGCCCTTGGATCAGTCCTAACTCTTCCGTGTGTCGTATCATCTTTGCAAAGACACTCTACCGTCATAATAAACAAAAAAGGAGAAAGAGGATATGGGATTGGTGGAGCCAATCCCAATTGGTAGAGCCACAATGAATGGAAGTTGGAAAAGAGGTCCTACTTTCTATTCAGATATGGGATTGAGGAGGCATTCAATGCTTGGGAAGCTCTTTCAAATATTTGGAGCAGCTATGTCACAACTCTTATCTAAACTCCATGATTCGGGCATCAATACAGGATTTTAATACTTGATGTACATAGAGTGATGATTGCTAAGGGCATTTTTGTCATTAGCGTTAAAATTTTAGGGTTACATTTCTTACATTATTTATAAATAAGTGTTAAAAGAACGTTGAAATCAGTCTTGAGTTATTGAATGGAAATTTGCCTTAGGCTTGAGTTCTTCGAACGTTTGGGGGTTATTTGGATTCGCACTTGCGGGAGCTTTTTCCCTTACCTAGGCATCTAGATGATTGAAATATCCATACCCACCATCTTCTAGCTGCATAGCAAGAGATAGTTTCCAAATGCATCACAATTCTTTTACATGATCAATTGCATTGGCCAAGTCCAAAGACTCCCCACTTCCACTAACCATCCTATGGCATTGTTACAAAATCCTATGCAATGTAGTTTGTAATTAGAGACCATAGAGGGTACCATTTATTTCCAATTCACTCGAACCCACGACACTCTAGTGCCTGAGAATAATTCTAATAATTTGAACTCTATAACAAAAAAAAACAATTATTCTGGCTGTCCATGATGGATAACAGTAGGCGTTATCAACAGATTTCATTAAAAACAGACTTCAACATTTTTCTTTTTTTTTTTCTCCTTTCAAAGAAACTTCCACTAGAAAATGTTCTATAATACTTAACAGATCTATACCCTCCACTTCCAGGAACTCATTAAAAATGAGAAGTGAATTCATATAGCAGTCTTAATATGACATTGCAAGCTTCCAGCAACAAACGGCATATCCCGTCGGAGATCCATCTTTTCATACCATCCAAATTTCCCTAACAAAGAGCAAAAGAAAGAAACAGCCAAATATCTGCCATCTTTTACCAACAGGAAAATCGACAAAGGCAACGATTAATTCATGCCAAACAACACTGGAAAATGATTTGTAACATTTTGCCTAGTGCACATAATCATTTCTGGCCAACTCCATCTTGTGAGGGTATTATTGTTATAACCTTTTCCTATTTGGCCTGTTTCTAAGTTAAAGCATTTATTCCTTGAATTTGGTTTTGTTCCTTCAGTTGAATTAAATTGTGAAACTTGTGAGCTTGCAAAACATTGTCAATCTTCTTTTCCCTGCAAGTGATAATAAAAGTAGTGTTCCTTTTGCTATTACAAATCCTGATTTCTAGGGACCAGCTGCCATTACTTCAATGTTTGGCTTTTGCTATTTTGCAACTTTTGTGGATGACCACAGTCGTTGCACCAAGGTTTATTTTATGAAGTCTAACAAATAAAATATTTAAGCTTTTCATTAAGATGGTACATATCCGGTACAATACTAACATAAAGGTCCTCCATTCTGATAATGGGAGTGAGAATGAATATGAGGGCTTTGCATTGTATCTTACTTAACATGATATTGAACAAACATTTTATGTCAAAACACCACAACAAAAAGATGTAGCAAAGAGGAAAAGAAGGCATCTGCTTGACGTTTACCCTGCTCTCTTTGGCATGCATGTTCACAAAAACTTTTTCATCTGTGGAAACATTAACTGTCAATGACTATGAGAGCTTTGCATCGTATCTTACTTGGCATGATATTAAACACACAACATTTATGTCAAAACACCACAACAAAACGGTGTTGCAAAGAAAGGTGGCATTAATTTGGGTAATCTTCGTATGTGGAATCAGGCCCTTTTAGGGAAATGGTTATGGAGATTCAACACTGAAAAGGAGGCTTTGTGGCTTTCTATCATTGCAAGTAAGTATGGTACTCACATAAATGGTTGGGATGCTAATCCTTTGGTTGGCCCGTATTAAATCAAATAGTGCTTGAAAGAATAGTATTGCATTATTGACTACTTTAGCAATGGGTTCTGGGGAGTCTATTCGGTTTTGGTCAGATTTGTGGTGGGGGGACTCCTCTTTGGATCTTCGTTTTCCTAGAATTTTTAGGCTTGTGTGTCATAAGGAGACCACTGTTGCTGAGATTCTTAAGTGGTCTTTGTCGGGTCTTTCTTGAAATCTCCCAATGCGTTGGGATCTTAGATCGGTCAATATTGATGAGTTGGCCAATTTATTTGAACCTCTTAAGAATGTGATTCTTGTTGATTTGTCCTCGGATTCTCGTGTTTGGTACCCAGATTCTTCTGGTAGTTTTTTATGCAAATCTTTTCTTGCTATTCTTAGGGGTGAGTGTCCAAGTATTGGTTTCCCTTTTTCTTTCCATCGTCTGTGGAGTTCAAAAGTTCCACCTATAGTTAAAGCCTTTGTTTGGACTGTTTTCTTAAATTGTATTAATACCACTAACAATCTACAAAGGAGAAGAAAGTTTATGGCCTTGTCTCCTCAAGTTTGTATGATGTGCTTACGGAATGCAGAATCAGTGGATCATCCTTTTTTGTCTTATAGCTTTGCTATGGAGATTTGGGGTTTTTTTGTTAAGGTTATTGACGTTGTTTGGGCTCCTCCAAGACATGTGAGAGACTTATTTGATCAATGGTGTTTTCTGGTGTTGGGAAAGAAAGGCCGGATTATGTATAGGGTTCTCTCTTTTGCATCATTTGGGAGATTTGGGGAGAACGGAATAGAAGAATTTTTGAAGAGTCATGGAGATGACCGAACCACCTTGTTGATTCAGTTTTGGGCTATACTACAGCTTGCTTAAGAATTCTACCTGAGTTTAAAGACTTTTCGGCATCAGATGTTTTCAGAAATTGGGATACTATGGCTAGGATGTAGTTTTGTAATGTAATGAGTGTTTTGGCTTTTCTTTTTGGTTTTTGAGCGATGTAGTGGTTCTCTATCTTAGGGAACCAGCTGGCTCCCTTTTTTATATGTTTGTACATTCTTCCTCTTTTATAAAATTTTCGTAACCTTAATCAAAAAAAAAAAAAAGGATGTTGCAAAGAGGAAAAGAAGGCATCTACTTGAAGTTTACCCTGCTCTCTTTGGCATGCATGTTCACAAAACTTCTTGGTCCGTGGCAACATTAACTGTCTCCTACCTCATCAATCACATGCCATTACGAATTCGTAAGATTCCTTTTTTTCTTATTCATCCAAATCGACCATTGTTTATGGTTGCTCCATAAATCTTTGGTTGTATTTAATATGTTTGCATTCATCATCCCAAGGTTGTAAATCATCATGTGCACTTCCTCTTGTAGATCTTCATGTAGGAATTCATTCTTAACATGTAACTGGTGTGTGTGTGTGTGTGTGCGTGCGTGAGTGTGTGTGTGTGTTTGTGTGTGTGTGTGTGTGTGTGTGTGTGTGTGTGTGTGTGTGAGAGAGAGAGAGAGAGAGAGAGAGAGAGAGAGAGAGCACTTTTTAATAAGAATAAAGAAAGATGGTATGAGAGAGAGAAAGAGAACAAGGAGAAAAACAGCAAATGACTACACCCCTAGCAAGTCATCTGGTGGCACCCCCCTAAACAAAGAGTCCCAATGTACACCCACCTCGCTAGAAAATCAGTGAAATCGTTAGCGGCTTTCAGCCAACATTTAGCAAAGACAATAGCTTCCAAATGAGCCTAAGTTTCTTGTTCTTGGATTGAAGGCACCAACTGCATAAGGCAGAAGAAATCTGACCCAAATCCAGAAGGAAAAATGGCAGTGGAGTAGTAAGTAGTTCACAGATTCGTCGCTTTTTTACTGATATTACACCTATCAGGCATGTTCCATTTCCTAGAAATCTAGTCAAGTGAGGAAATCTTGTCCAGCAACACGTCCAACGAAAAGGCTACCTTACACAGCCATTGTCTTCCAAATGGATCGGGGTATGAAAGAAAACCAGGGTTGACCTAGAAATTCCGAAAAGAACGACTTCATTAAAAACGTTCCTTCTGAGACCAATTCCACCATCTCTAATCACTCTCACAAGGAGGCAGATTGGAGAGTGCTAGTAGTGCAGCAAAAAAAGTCTATCTCCCAATCATTAAGGAATCAAGAGAGAATTCGGTTCCATGCTACATACTGCCCCATCACCACTCTGATCACTCTCTGAACTCTTCACTGAAGACTCCCATAAAGAAAATTGATATCCTTAAAGCATAGGACATGTTGGCTTCAAGGCATGGCCTTCTTAATATTTACTTTTAATTCCCTTATTTTGTTTGCTGTTGCAGGTAGCCATCAACTTGATTAAGAGAAAAGAAAAGACTTCCAATTCTAGGCTAAATAGTCTAGAAAGAGTCCTGAGCGATGCTTTAAAAGGGTATGTGAGGCTTACACCTCGACACTTGTCCCACAATGCCCACATATTCAATCTGAAGCTTGCATGAGGCGGAGGCTTAGGCTTCCCATCTTGCGATCCCCTTATATTTAAGGATTATGCCGCAACATTTCCTTCGTAAATGTTGATGGGATTTGAGGACTAATTTGTAATATCCTTTTCAAGATTCCTTTTGCCATTTATGTCTTTATTTATTCACTACAGATGCATACTTGTGAGAGAAATAACCTACGCTTTGATCAGGTAAAAACATTTTGCTTCATGCCTTCACATTCGAAATTATTGGTCCTAAGTCATTCATATTCCATAATACAAATGGACGGCGAAACCAGCCTTAACTCTTAAAGGACACTAGACCTTCCTTCTTTAAGGGAAAAAGACCTTATCGGTGGACCAGGGAGATAAGAGCATTGGCCATCACTTAAACGAGAGTATCGTACGCATTAAGAAAATGTAATCAACAGTCTACCGCCATATGCCCCACTTGTCAAGATTTTGATATTCGAACCTACCCCCTATGGTAGATACAGGATTATATCCTATGGTCAAAAGTAAATAAACTGTTCGCATCTATCAGTTTTCAGCCTATCAAGTTGGATGCCTCATCAAATTTGACCTAGTGCATAAGCTTGAGGTTATGCACTAGGTTGAACAAGAGCAAGCTAAACCATGCCTTTTCCCTTCATACAGAAGCCTCTCAGCCTTTCTATCAAGACGAACAGTCTTCTCCCCCCAAATCAAAAAAAAAAAAAACTGAATCTGTGCTGTGTTGAAGTGTAAGATAAGATCCACATCCTCACATGTAGGCACATTGTCTTCTTCTTCAATCCCTAGACTGATTAGGACCATCCTGCCCTCCATTTCCAGGTACACAAGCGAGCAATCAACACTGCATCACAGTTTCAAGTAAGGATTCTTACAAATTCCAAATTTCCTCAATTGGGGGTTACCACATGAGACCTCTCAAAGTTGCTACAAGCTTCACAAAAGCTTTGGAAGGTGCTCTGATGCCAATCATGAAGGGAATGGAGATACCAAAGCTCCCCCAGCTAAGAAGGTTCCTGCCGCCTATCAGAATTTCGATTGCCTCCACTTCTGAAGGGAAGATGAAGAGTAGTAGATCAACCCTCATAAGACAGGTTTTTTTTTAATGAATTTCTTCCTCTCCACAACACCGAGATCCTTTACCAACACCAAAGGAACCACGAGGAAGAAAGCTGGAGTAGCACTAACGATAACTCCAGAAAAGAAATCATAGTCCCAACATACTTCAAATGATTATAAATTCTTAATAAAACATCCTCTAGGATATTTATTTTTCTCCAGCATTCACTTGTAAGTTGTTGCTTTTAGAAGACTTGATTAGAACCTATTGATTAATCATAAAACTATTTGGTTTCTTTACCAGTGACAAAGGATATTCCAAAAAGAATATCTAATGTAACTTTCTTCTAAGTAACAATGTTTAAGTTGATGAAAACTTGATTGGTCTTTTTTTTCATTATCAATGACAACGTTTATTTTGTAAATTTGTATCTGAGGTGGAAGTCAAACAAAGGGAAAACTCATTAAATGTCCATCAACAACAGAAATACCTACAGATTTCAACTTGAACTTACAAATTATGTGCACAAGAAAATCGGACATTATATACAGAAACAATCAATAAATGACTATGCAGAGTAAAGAGTTCGATTGGAGATAGCTTGGTTTGACAACGGAAATACCTACAAATTTCAACTTGAACTTACAAATTACGTGTACAAGAAAATATGACATTTTATACAGAAACAATCGATACATGGGAAGAAGCCTATGTTTGTGTGCAAGCCATCTCTTTGCCTAAAGCGACATCAGACCACACCCCAATCATGCTAGAATGCGAGGATAAATTTAGTGAAGAAATGTCCTTTTCGTTTTGAAAACATGTGGCCGGAGGAGGACAATTCTGTAGAGCTGGTGAAGTATTGGTGGCATGGGTTTGAGGTTAGAGGATCCTCAAGCTTTGTGTTTTGCAGAAAGTTGATGCTTCTAAAAGAAGAACTTAAGAAATGGAACAAAACCAAGTTGGGTAGGGTGGAGAATAAAATGGGGAACCTGTTGGAAAAAATACAGAAGTAAGATGTCGTGGAAGATAAAGGGGAGATGGGGAGAGAGGATAGAAAGGAAAGAGAGAACCTCAAGAAGGAGCTTGCAAAGGTGGCAAAACTGGAGGAAATTTGCTGGAGATAAAAATCTAGAGCTCTTTGGTTGAAGGAAGGAGATAAAAATACCACGTTCTTTCATAAGATGGCGAATGCTAGAAATAGAGTGAACACAATCAGTAGAATCGAAGCGGATGGGGTGATCGTGAATGAGGAGAGGGAGATTAAGAAAGCTATTGAGGAATATTACAGGTCTCTTTATGTTGAAGAGACTTGTTTCAGACCTGCTCTTGAGGGCTTGGTATTTGAAAAAATTACTTCTCAGGCAAGGGAAGAACTTGAGAAGTCTTTTTCTGTGGAAGATGTGAAGGAAACGATTATGAGTATGGAGGATGGCTTTTCCATGGCTTTTTATAAGAAGTATTGGGATATCATTAAGGAGGATGTGATGAGGGTGTTTGTTGATTTCTTTAAATTTGGCAAATTTGAAAGAAACGCTAACGCAACTTTTCTGGTTTTAATTCCTAAAAGAGAGGGTGCAACTGACCTTAAAGACTTCTGCCCTATTAGTTTGGTGGGTAGCCTCTACAAGATTATTGCCAAAGTCTTGGCAAACAGACTTAAGAAGGTTGTTAGTTCGGTGATTTCAAATTCTCAAAGTACATTTGTGGGTGGTAGCCAAATTTTGGATGGAGTGTTGATTGCTAATGAATGTATTGACTCAATTTTGAAAAACAATCAAAGTGTATTATTGTGTAAAGTTGATTTGGAAAAGGCATGTGACCATGTGAGTTGGCCGTTCTTATAGTATGTTCTTGAAAGGATGGGATTTGGGAAAAAAATAGATAAGATGGATAAAAAGCTGTATATCGACGGTTTCTTTTGTCTATTCTGGTTAACGGGCCAGCGGTGGGATACTTTTCGACATCAAGGGGAATTAGACAAGGAGACCCGTTATCCCCTTTTCTATTCATTTTGGTGGCAAAATGTTTAGGCAAAATGATAAAACGGGTAGAATCTCTAGGTTTCGTTCAAGGTGTGAAGGTGAAGGAATCGGCCCCTTGTATTTCTCACCTTCAATTCGCAGATGACACATTGATTTTTTTGTAGAAATAAGCAATCGGATTTGAAGGCGTTAAGGTATTTGTTCGTTTGTTTTGAAGCGGTATCGGGTCTTCGAATCAACTTGGCAAAATCGGTATTAGTTGGTGTGGGGAACGCCGGTAACCTGACGCAAAATGCAAAATGGATGGGTTGTAAGATTGGTTCGTTCAGAATATTTGAGGCTCCCCTTGGGAGATAAGTACAAGAATAGAAATGTTTGGAACAAGGTGGTGGAAAGGTCAGAGAGGAAGTTGGCATCATGGAAAGCGAGATATCTATCAAAAGGGGGAAGACAAGTACTAATTAAAAGCTCTTTGGCAAATCTGCCATCATACTTATGTGCTTGATGAAAATTCCAACATCGGTTGCAAGGAAATTAGAAAAGCTTCAAAGGGACTTTTTGGGGTCTAGTTGCAGGGAGTTGCAAAAGTACCATTTAGCAAAGTGGGAAGTGGTATGCCGGAGGAAGGAAGAGGGGGGTTTAGGTTTAAGAAGCCTTACTAATTTTAACTTGGCTTTATTGGCAAAGTAGCTTTGGAGATTTGGGAAAGAGTAGGGTGTGTTATGGAGGAAATTGGTTAGTGCTAAGTATGGGATAGAGGGAGGAGGTTGGTGTACAAAAAATATTAGAGAAGCTTTTCGTGTGGGGATTTGGAAAGCAATTTGTTCTGTTTCGCCTGTCATTGAGAAGGAAGTGAGTTTTAAGGTGGGAGAGGGCAATAGGGTTAGGTTTTGGAAGGACTCTTGGAGTGGCGATGGCTCTCTTTTACAGGATTTTCCGGGGATTGCAATAATAGCGGTTAATTTGAATGATTGGGTTAAGGACCATCTGATTAGGCAAGGGGAAGGGTGGGGTTGGGACTTGAGATTAAGAAGAAATATTTTAGATTGGGAAATGAAAGAAATGTCAAATCTGGTGGAGAGGGTTTATAAAGTTAAGGTGAGAGAGGGAGGGGATTATAAAGTGTGGAGAGGAAAGGAGGGGTGAGGAATTCCAAGGGGGAGGGTCAAACTAATTTGGAATGCGGAAACACCATTCAAAGTATCTTTCTTCCTTTGGGTGGCTGCTCAGAATAGAATCCTTACTTGTGAAAATCTCAAAAAGAGAGGGTGGCATATGGCTTTGAGGTGTTGCTAGTGTAAAAGGGGGAGGAAAGCGTCTCTCATCTACTCCTACATTGTGAGGTAACTAGAAGGTTATGGATCTGTTTTTTGAGCAGATTTAATGTGGAGTGGGTGCATCATGAAAATTTAAAGGCAGAATTAAGCAGTTGGGGCTGGCGGAAGGAGAAGAGAGGCAAGCGTAAAAGGAACATTTTATGGAATTTATGCCCGGCAGCAATCTTGTGGACGGTTTGGGGGGAGAGAAATCAGAGGATCATTAAAGATAAGGAGTCCGAGACTTATAAACTGATTGATCATGCTGTACATTTACTTTTCTCTTGGACATCTAATTACACAGTTATAGAGATTTTGACAGTGCATGAGGGCTAAAGTGGGACACTTAATTACTGTCAGATAGTGAGGTGTGGTTGTAATATGTATATAGTACTTACTTGTATAGCTTTTTGGCCTTAGGGCCTCTTTAATAGAAACTTTATTTACCGATCAAAAAAAAAAAAACCAATCGATAAATGCTTGTCTGGGGTTTCTGTCCAAGATTTAACTATGTAGAGTAAAGAATTTGATTGGAGATAGATTGGCTTAACCCAACATATATAATCATAGTTTCGTACAAGTAGAAAGTCTCGTATTTGTGTTTCTCAGTTTAAACCTTACATTTATATCAGATCTCTAGACTCTAAGTACCAGAAGAAATATTTATCAAGTAGATAGTACTTAGATGGATAAAAGGTACAATTTACAAGTACATATTAGTATGTATTTTAAACTTTAAGAGAAAGATGAGAATGATTGAATTTCAGTAAGCTTACATGGGACCACATAGTTTACATTTAAATATACGTGACTTTTGCATTTCCTTTTCAAATTCTGGTAGACCCCAGTTCATATATTTCATTTGGTTCCAAAATGGGCTCAAAACAAAAGAGTTTACCCACTTCTAAGATGAATCATGGGAATGCAACAAGAACAGATTAAAGAAATTCAGGCATTCTCCATATTCCATATATTACTGGTAGTAGCTAAATGGAACAATGGAAAAGGCAAAGTCAATAAAATTATGATTATGAATCCTCAGAGTTTAACTGAATCTACTTAGAATAGGCTATAACTTCACAGGCAATCGCCTATATTTCTAGCATCCATATAGCCTGAGATGCTGACAGCCATAAAAAGCATAAGTGCATAACCTCTGTTGTCAAAATCGTACGAGTCATTCTTTGACTCGTACGATTCAACTCGAATCGTCAACCAGGCGATTTAACTC